>JAQJVL010001891.1:43737-137603 GCA_035578905.1 Stictocephala bisonia
AAACTGTGGAACAGCTTGATCTTTCCAGCTGTCAAACAGCAATATTATGGCAGCTGAATTACAGGTTGAATTTTCAAGCTGGAAATTTGGCTTGAATCAAGTAAACTTCAATGTTTGAATCATGATGGATACCAAATTATAGACTGCATTGTTCCAACTTTCAAACAGCTTATAAAATTGAATTGTTCAGCTGGAAGTGAGCTAAATGACAACTTATGCTATCTAGAGTACAGTCTCTCTCTCTCAAGTATAAAAGACCCCTGTAGTTGTTGATAGTTAATTGATACAGAATTTCATAAGTGCAAAATAAAAACGGAAACTCCATGTACTGTTATATTAATAAATCTTCCCTTTAATGTGATAAAATCATAATTTTGTATTAGTTCGCACTGACTCACTAATTAATAAACAGTAAGTCAGTATACTTAGTCTAAAATAAGTAATATGCTATGTACATTTTAATTTTCAGTTAACTCTAGATAGGAATCGCGTATGAGTATGACGCTAAGGGTATCAATACGTAAATTTTACGCAGTCAATAAACTTCATAAACATAGTTGATAGATAATTGTTTAGTAAAAATCACTATTACAAGAAAAAAAATTGAAGATCAATTGTTAATACATTTTGTTAGCTTATATTACAAATGTCAGCGACTGCTATGTCCCATAAGACCCTATTGAAAAGTATTTTTTTCAATTCTAGGTATTGTACGTAAATTTGAGGTATTTTTTTCTCTAAGCCTTGAAATTTAATTAAAATGACACAACATTGATACATTACACTAAAGGGAGTGGGAACTGAAGCACTGCTGTTTGGACAAACATCTGCCTTGATAAACAACTATGTTATAGCAAAAAGTACCAAACAACACGTCAGAATTATGTACGATACCTATCCAGTGTTAAGGTCAAAATAATACAATTAGACTAAATTGCTCTTGTTATAAAGCAAAAATGCTTATTATAATTGAACATAAAAATGTTAAGGTATACATTTTTCTTTCTATAATTATTAGGTAATTTAGACTTAAAACTTACATTAAGTAAGAAAATGTTACATTGTGTAAAAAGTACAAGAACATTTATTATAGTGTGGTAGTTCTATTTATGTTTGATACAAATAATTTTTTTCTCATCTTTAGGATCAATTTTAGTTATTTCCTTTGCAATTATTGATTTGAGAAAATTACTTATTTTTGTATGTAATGTAGTTAAAGCTTTGTTTCCGATCCATCTAAGGATCATGGCGCAGCGGTCACATGCAAAATGCAAGTTTAGATGGAAGTCACCGAACTCATCTACCACAACTTCGGTAACATCAACAGCACATTCAGATTCCTCATTCATGATAGCACCAACTTTAATAACAACCCTCTGAGCAGAGGCTTCAAGCCATCCTCTTGGTGAAAATCCGTAAACAGTAAGTTTGATTTCGTTAAAATATATTCTGATGTTAACTTCAAACACTCCGTTGGCCATAAGTACTGAATGTGTTTTGTCAGTTTGTAACAGAATATTACCAGATCTCTTCAGTGAGGAAATCCCTGACATACTACCTCCTTTAAGATCAAATTTAGCTGTCCCTAAAAACCCCATGCTGACAGTACTATGGGATTGTACTGGTAAAGTAAAGTTATCTTTTATTTTTGAAAAAACTTTTCTCAAAATCACATCTGTACCACTGTTTATCAGAGTATTACAACTATCACTTGAAACCGAAGTTACAAAAAAAGTTGTTAAGAGTAAAAATATCATTATGGAAGGGAAATGTTGACCAAAAGATAACAGGCTTAGGATTGATTAATATAAACGGTTTTACTATCAATAAAAACTAACTATAAATTCTACAGACATAATGAGATTGCTGATAAAGATTTATGATAATAAATCAACATCGCCATTCTAGTTTAATTGGCATGATAAAAAAAGTTATATTTTAAAATGTAATTTGGTTGCAGCGATCTGTTGCCACGTTGAAATGGGGAATGGAAAATGTTCCAATGTTTCACTCTATAAAAATATAATTAGAAAAAAATAGTTTAGATATTTTTAAAATTTAAGGCTCAGTCGTTTCTTAATGAAGCAGAATTCTAACTAGATAAGTTCATAAATGTGTTTTATTTAATTAGTTTGGTTTCAAATAACATATTTTCATAGTCTATATTTATAAAAGAGGATGTTTGTATATATATATATATATGTTTGAAGTGTTTGCGCTGCCAAACCATCCAACCGATCGCTATGAAACTTTAGGATGTTGTCCTGTATACTCCCGAAATGGTTTCTGTGAAGTTTGATGCAGATCCGTCCACAGGGTCCCGCCCCACCGGCTCCTAAAGATCCCATGTTATTCAAATGGAGAATCTGAATTGTTTACAAAAAACATATGACTGTGTGGTTTAATGTAGTTTTACATGCCATAAGCAGATTGAAGTTCTCACAACAACAGTACTGTATATGTTTTGATTTATTGTAGTTCTACATTTCACCTTGAGAGTGTAGCACACACTACAAAAAACCTTTACATTTACACACCAAATAAGAAGACCAAAAATATTGTTTACCCTCTTGCACTCATTTAATAAATAATGTTTTTTTCTATAATTCTTTTTATTGCTTTATTTTGGTATGTCAATGAAAAATGAAAGGCGAGACAACGGCCGCTGGGTTCAGCTAGTTTATTATAAAATCCTTTACATTTTACTATTCAGATATGAAATCCAGAATTTTCACGATTACTTACAATTTTCAATATAACTTATAGTATCATTTATTTTTATGTGAATTACTGACATTTTTCACTGTATGCTAAAATAATTGATACTATATTGGCACAGTGCTGTAATCGAGCTAATTGGGGATAGTGTTGAGGAGATTGTAGGCGATAAGTTCTATGCTCGGTCTTTGGCGTGTCCATGTTGGATGGTAGTCAAGGTTCAGATGTTCTGTAAGGAAGTGAACTGAGTCTCAGGCTTGTCAGTTAGTTGAAAATCATTAGCTCATTCTGAGGAAAAGTCAACCCTAGTTAGTAACAATGGCTACATTCGCTAATCTACACTCATCAAACTCATTCGCCCATATTTTTACAATCGGCATCATACTAATGAATAATAATGGAGTTTGTTACAAGGGGCTGTATTTTCTGTTAAAATCAAATTCTTTTTATGTAACTAAAGACAGTTTAATAACTCGGTTGATGATCTTTGTACATATTTCATTGTATGTACTTCAATTGACACACTTGATTTCCAACCTATAGTAAAAAATATTGATTTTCACTCACAAACAAGATTGATGCCCTTTTTTAAATAAAACTATTATTTGTAGTAAAAACCGTCATAAACAAGAAATTGTTCCAGCTTACTTCAACTAAAATAATAAGCCAGATAAATTTTGCTTTTTTTTTTTTACAAAACATAAGATTCAGTAATTAAATTACCTGTACAGCAGTATCGTGGATCGTGCCCAGATAAAGTGTAGCTCTCTGAGCAACCTGTACATTAGGGTCATCCATGCTAGATATCAAGTAGCAAAAGGCGTTTGCTAAAGCAGCCTGCAACGGCAACACTGATCGCAGAGGTGTGCTGTCCATAAACCGGGCAATTACTGTTACTCTCTCCACTAGAATGTTAAACAAATTTTATTTTAGAAAATCTGAAGTAACTTACAACCTTAAAATAATCTATGACCAAGGGAAGGTCATAAAAAACATTAGTTACTACTACATGTTTTTAAAAATTATGCTAGCACTGTAGTCCTATAAACCTGAATATCGATAATCAGAATGACTGAGTAACCATATAAACCTGGCAAGGCGGAAACACCTCACGGCATGTTGGCTACCAAAGCAGGCAGTGCACTGAATGTTTAATCAAGGTCATTAGGTTTTTGAACAGTTTTAGTTTTTTTTACTTGTAGCTCTTTTTGTATAACTATTACATTCTTAAGCATACATAAAATGTAAATATGAGATTATATGCTAGTTGGAAAAAGGGCAAACTTTAAATATAAGAGGTAAAATATCTTATTGAAAACATATTCCAATTATATATAATACTCCTCATTTTTCGTTTTGTTATCCTAGGTATGAATGTAACATTTTGTTTTGTTTCTGTTCAAGAGCAAGCTACGTATAGTTGACTGAAAGAGAAGCAGGTACCTTTGTGGTTGATGCTACAATGTTTTAAGTTTGTCATTGTGATTTGTTAACTGTAAAAGTATATGCTAATTTGATTGGCATTTAGGGTCTTTTAGGTTGAAATGGCATTCTGGAATCAATGGTATTCTGAGAATAAATAATGTGTATCCTTTGTCCTTTTCAGTATGACATATCCACTAAAGATTAAAATGACTAGATTGAATGTAATTTATCGATATATATATATACCAGCTACAAAGCGCACTCTCCAGTCAGAACTGTGGAACTCGTCCTGCACAACCCTCCAGAAAACATCAGAGCCTGATGGTAATGTTATGCAGTGAAGCAAGATGGGCACACAAGTTTCACAAATGTGGGAGTGTTCAGCATTGCATATGTCCCAGAGGCTGGAACAAATATGTTTATAAATTGTAATTGTTTAACAATTAATGGCACTAATAATCAAGCTAAAGTTGGTTTTAAAGTACCAATTGAAAAAAAAACAAAATTGGCACTATTTAAAAAAAAAACTGTCTATGGTAAAATTTGTATAACCGAAGACTCCACCATGCACTACTAAAATAATCCAATGATTGCAATTTTATGAGTCATTCCTGCATTGAGTGAACTAGCGAAGGTTTATAACGTTACTCTTCCTCCCCTCTCACCTACCACTACTATCGGAGCCTGAGTCCAACATTTTAAAAATTGAACTGTACCTCAAAAATGTTTCAACTTATGGAGATTTTTTTACTTGAACATATTTTGGCTGAATAAAGATGTTAAGATACCTGACTAAGTTATTATAAATACTGTCAAAAGAATTCTTTTAAACACTTTTTATAATCGAATTTCGAGAAGTCCTTTCTTAGTGCACTTCTATGATACAAGATCTATGTTTCCCCAAAATTTCAAGTCAATCAAAGATAACAGAACATAATGTTTTCATATAACAGCTGTTTGTATGCAGAAATTTGACAGTTTTATATCCACACTAAAAACACACAATTTTTGAAACAGCACAAGCATTAACAACACAAACAGCTGTTATATGTATAAATATAACCACTGTAATGATAGTAAATCATGGTCTCTTGGGGCCAGCAAGGCGCAGATAATTTTTTGTATTTATGATATTTTCTCTGCCATGAATGACTTTTTAAGCTTTAAAATGATTGTTATCAAGCCCTGCACCAGACCCCCCCCCCTGTAAAACTGCCAGAGAGAGAGAGAGAGGGGGGTGGTGAGACACCCCCTAGAAAGAGAGGGAGAAAGAGAGGGAGAGAGGGGGAGAGAGAGAGAGAGAGAGAGAGAGAGAGAGAGAGAGAGAGAGAGAGAGAGAGAGAGAGAGAGAGAGAGAGAGAGAGAGAGAGAGAGAGAGAGAGAGAGAGAGAGAGAGAGAGAGAGAGAGAAAGAGAGAGAGAGAGAGAGAGAGAGAGAGACTGGGCCAGGGATTTAAAGTAAACAATGTTATTTTTTTCAACTATTTAGGTGGGAGACCACAACTGTTATAAATAACATTTTTTGGGTAAAGGTAGTCTGTGTGGGGATGGGACAAGGTGAGGTCAAAGATGAGGACCAGTTTGTTTGTTACCAGTGGGCTGGATTCTACTGTATTGTATTTTGAAACTTAACTTCACTCAGTTGTCAGTTCAGTTTATCGCTACTCTGCTGGAGTGCACTACTATTGTAAGCTTTTTAACTTGTTTTTCATGCATACGTAACAGTGGTATAATTTAACACCATTTCAACTGCTGTACTGTACTTTTCTTACTTTGAGACTATTGTACATCTTTACTGTAAAAATTGACTTTTTTAGGTACAATATACAATTTATTATGTAATTTAAGCATGTTTTTCAATTGAACTCCAGTAATCCGGCTTTTTCACTAATCCAACACTTATCTGGTCTGAACTGTGTTGGATTAATGACGGACTACTGTACAGGCAGTTCAGGAAGTCTTCTACATCACGAAATATCATATTTTTTACATCATAGTACTTTGTAATATTATATCAAGACACTAAAAATACTTTTATCTGGACCTCAAAAATGTTTTACCAAACACAGTCACTAATTAGTAAAATAATATTTTAGAAATCAACATTAAGATATCTTAAATGTAAGGTTATTTCTTTTCTAACCATGCCTTAATACGTTTTATGCTATAATATAAATTATGGGTCCCAAAGCCTAAGTACTGCTATGACTGCCTGCATAATGAGTGAGGGTCCGAGGGAATGTGCGGGGCTAAATCAATGCCAGCCTGAAAATATCAAAATGTTGTCTTTGACTTACAAGACAATAATAAACCTAGTTTCAAGCTCGGGCAGAGGAAGGACAATAAATAAGATGTGCAGCCCTCAAGCTTTAACCCTTTTAGTGCCGGGAATCGCTGTCAGCGACGCCCCTTACTAGTGCGAGAAATGCCAGCGTCGCTGTGAGAGACGCGCTGTATTTGTTATAGTGCATCGTTATGTTTTATTAAATGGCCGCCAGAATAATACCAGACGCTTTGCCAATGACCGCTGCACGCAGTTTCGCTCTTGGACTGTATCTAGATGACGTAACTGTTCCGTGACAGACACGTAACTATTAGGTATAACTATTATGTTGCTTAGTAACCAATGTGTAATGTTTTAGTTATAATTTTGTAAAGAGATAATTTTAGAAGTATAGTAAATGAAATTATATGTATTAGTTCAGTTTTAAATGCTCTATAAAATGCCGTTCAGGACAATATTCTAAACTAAAATTATAACTAACATACGGACGTTCAAACTTGAAAAAAAATTTAAAAAAAATTTTTTTCTCAAGGTTTTTAGAAAAAAATAAACTTTATTACAAATATTTATACATAGCTCTATAGACCACTTATTGTTCTTTCATTTAAAAAAGAATTTATATAAATATGACTAAAAACATGGATTCTATAAATTTTTACCTGGAACCTTACATTTTTGCCAAAATTGGCCTGGCATTTTTCGCATAGGAAATGCAAAAATGGCCCGGCACTAAAAGGGTTAATATGAAGTTGGCTGAAGCAGCCAAGCCAAAGCAGGATTTAGGCTGTGCAACTATAATGAAAAATACTTTTTAATGATTAGGTTCTCTTGACACCAGATGATGAAGCCTCTGTGGTCTTTGATCGCTTTGTTCAGTGCATCTCCATGTAGTACCATCAGGTGAAGACACTGAAGCATGTAATACAACACATCTGGCTCTTCTTTTTTGGGCAGCTCCTGTTATTATAACTCTATTAATATTCTTTCGTTTTTTTTTTTTGTTTTTTTTTTTAATTTCACTGAAACATTTTAACTGTAATAGTTTTTTATTTTGAGCCATTATTCTACTTTACAAAAATGTCAGTTTCAAAGATAAGATTTAAGTGTTCTTAAATAAAAAATATACTTTATCAAAATTAATTGGTTTTAACCATTTGGATACCAGAGTAAACCAATTTTTGTTTTAAAACTGCTAGGGTTTTACTACTGGACTGAAATTCTTGATTTTTCACTCTTTTACACAAACATATTTATTTTATATAATGTTTAAGGTTTTGGAATTACTTTTGTATTAGTAAATGTATTAATAAATTAACTTGGCTATATTTCTCATAGAAATTTTCATTAGAATTTAACACAACTATATTCTATGTTTTTATAGCATGAATTTAACACAACTGAGCATTCATGTTGAAAGAAACAACATAAAACAAACAACTCCCACAAAATAACCTCACACCACACAATGAACACAAAACACAATGACAGCTGTAGTCACTATGCAAAAGCACGCCACATGTCAGACGTTAAGCCCAACTGAATCAGAGTGACATTTTCTACGGACATATACTACAAACAAACAAAAAATATAAAAATAAGTGTTGCAACTAATATGTTATTAAAGAATATTTATTTTTGTTATTAGTAAAGCAAATTTCACAAGGATAGACCTAAAAATAACAGTGCACTAAATTAATTATGAAGCAATGATACTTCGTTACAAAGTAGTTTTGAGCAAAACAATGTGCAATCATATATCATTGCAAATCAGTTCTCATTAAAAATACGAACAACAATACGGTATATCATTTTAGAGTAGTAAAGACTTCATAATCACAGTACGAGGGATTAAAGGTTAAATTATTTATGAACAAACCTAAACAAACAATTAAGAGTCTGCAGAGGCTGTCGGCCATGTTGGTTTTAATTCTATAAGAACAATGTTATTTTCAAACCGGACATATGATCACATGTATCAAAATTAAACAGTTATTTTCCAAACTGATTGCATTTGATTAGGAACGAAATTACGAGTTGGAATTGCTTTGCGAATTCCTAATTAGTTTCATAGAAAAAAATATAAAAGTATTTAGTATGAAGTTTTTATTTATTTCGCCTTTTTTTAAAAACTAGTTGCATGTTTTTAAAATATCAAAAGAAAACCCAGTACTCAATATAATGACGTTTAAAATGACACTTCATTCACAACTTTTGGTCAATAAATGACGAAAAAATATGGATTCGCAAATAACAATGCTCTTATGAGATTAAAACCAACATGGCCGACAGCCTCTGCAGACTCTTAAGATTGTGTTTCAATTTGTGCTTGCAAAGTTGATATAAGTTCAGAACATAAATCCAAACACATTGCCTGCAAATATTCGTTTACTTATACATATATGTGGGAGAGGATCAGTCTCAAATAAGAGACCAACAGATAATTGTACAAATTAATTAAGTAGAAAAGTCTGATTTGTGATTAACTAACAAGCCTGGCAGCACAGTCTAACAATATGATACAGATATTGATGCCGACGCTAGTGACCCTAGCAGACAGCCAGCTGCAGAGCTGATCTTTGCACTGTTTACATCCGCAGGTGAAATATTAATAAAACTTATAGATTTATCTTTTATAATTCTGCATACTGTCAATAAGACCCAACACTAATGAATAAGTGTGTACATATATGATAAATATTGACTCTACTTTGAGAAGTGTGTAGATATACTGAAGCTGCTGTGGAAGTTCTTCTATTGTGAAACGGAATTTTCCAACCGATGTATGCCAAAAATCATCCATGTTTTCCTCCATAGCCTCAACTGGTTGGTCATTCTCTCCCACCAAGTTGTGTCTTGCAACATGCACTTTAGCTGTTGCTGAAAATAATATGTTACTATTAACTATGTTTATTTACTTTTACTTTTTTTATTGAAAATATGCTCAGTTAACTTAAAATAAATTGCACTGACAAAATTACAGGCAAAGTTAGATTCAAACTAAAGATCCATGGGACTGCACATCATAATATAATAAATATGTTATTAAACACAAAAGGTTCATTTTTGCTTCATAAAAGAATACGACTTTGAAGTAGCTTTGAAATTGAGCGTACTTGTAGAGTATGAAAAAAGGAGATTTAGATTTTAAACATGTGTATGTTTGTACTTTTATGTATGTGGCAGATGGAAAAAGCATTTTGCTGTGCTTTACTAGTTCAACACCTCATCAAGTGTATGACAATAATAAAAATAACTTTGTGGATTTGCAGACTTTAAAATTACTTGTTCCAAAATTTTAAGAAAACACTAATGTAAAAATTATAAATATGAAAACTTGCACAGCAGATGGTCACAAATAATGGTTTAATCCTAGTTTTGTACTTCAAGGCCAGTACTGAATTTTGACTTATGAACATGTAATTTTACACTAAAGGGGCGTTCACACATGGCGACTAACTAGCCGCTACTAAGTCGCCGCTACTTTAGTCGCCGCTATTTACTCGCCGGCAAATTTTCGATCTCTGTTCACACATCGCGATTTGTAGTAGTTAGTACAGTTCGATGATTCGTTGTGAGTAGGGTTTGCTGTGGAAAATGTCTGTAGGAAGGCGAGAGACTTTGAGACGTGTATTGAGTAACTGTGTTAAGGAACTTTGTGATGAATTAGTGAATAAATTAAGAAATAAAAGAAAACGTCAGTGTGTCCGGGAGTGGATACGGCGAAGGGATAGGCTAGGTGCTTCTGCGACACTATTGAAAGAATTGGCAAGTGAAGATCCCCAATCTTATTACAACATTATGAG
Organism: Stictocephala bisonia; assembly: GCA_035578905.1. Lineage (NCBI taxonomy): Eukaryota > Metazoa > Arthropoda > Insecta > Hemiptera > Membracidae > Stictocephala > Stictocephala bisonia. The sequence goes on from JAQJVL010001891.1 coordinate 53,967, forward strand.
ATTAACAGTTCCAAAGTTTGAGGAGTTGTTAAAAATGGTATCACCATTAATAAAGAAGGAGGATACACGATGGAGGGAAGCAATTTCTTGCCGTACCAAACTGGAGATAGCTTTGAGGTATATGGCGAGTGGAGACAGCCTTAAATCACTCCAATACCTTTTTAGAGTACCATACAATACAATTTCCGTTTTGTTACCTGAAGTGCTGAGTGCCATATGTGAAGTTCTTCAGCCATTTATGAAGGTAAGATTACTTATTTTCTTCAATAGCAATAATCTTCAATACTATGTTAAATTAAAGTAATGCAGGCTTGGGAATTCAATATTCAAAGCACAATGAATGCATTTCCCATACTTTTACGTATGGGGAATGCGTCCATCATACTGGACATTCTCTGCATATAAGTATACTATTTATTCAATTGCAAATAACATTTATAAACTAAATCAATCCCCTATAAGGAGGCCAAAACATTGAAAAAAGTAATAACAAAACATACTAATCGTGACATATTCTTTATTAATGAAACACAGTATTACATTCACGGTTTTGGCATTTCGCCAATCTCTAAAAGTGCTTTCTGCACGAGGTCTAGTCCGGATGTGTTCGAGTTGTCATACGGCTGAATCTGTAACGGACTATAAACATCACAACTACTTGAAGATTCAGCAGGCGAGGGCGTGAACTGATTTGTAAAGTCGATTGGCACCACAGTGAAGCAGCACTCTGAAGACATTGCATCTCAACTGGGGTGGTACCGACTGATAACCAGTCAACGTTGCGTCTGCTGTGCCTGACCTTGACAGTAAAGTCACCCACAACACCGACCACTACTCTGACAGCGTCCGCTACTTGCAGGCGCTTACTTATCCACTTATCTTACAACCAACTGTTGTATTAATTTTTAAGTTACCTGACATAAGTAAATTAAATTGTATTTACTTATCTGCATCTCCAAATGTCATTGGAAATAGTAACTACATCCAATGGGAAACCCCATATTATTTATAATGGGCATAAATACAGGGAGGGATACTCCAGGAAAAATGGAGAAATAGTCTGGAGATGCCTAGGGAAAACCTGTAACTCTTCGGTTACTACTGACATTAATAAGGCTAAAGTAATAGCAACAAAACCTCAGCACGCGGGCCACCACCCAGTAACACTTAGGAGCCTAATATCACCAAAGGCCTCTCCTTCGACACCCTCCACCTATGTTGAGGCCGAGAGTGAGTCGCTGTGTATTAACACCAACGTACCCCCTAGTCCTGCCCTGACAACCACTCCACGTATCACACGTAGCTCGGCTATAACCTCTGAACCACCCATCACACCTGCTACTCATTCAGTTCACCGGAGCACTCCCTCGCCGCTGCCATCAAATACCTCCACGCCGGCTGCAGAAGATATAATACTAGAAAATTATAAATTAAAAAGTGCGATATCCGAGCTTAACGAACGTTATAAGTGCGTCCTAGACCATTCAATAGAGTCGGACATGCGCCTCATTCAATACACGGAACAGGTGTTTGTACCTAACGTGTCGTTGGTGGAACCAACAGTATCCACACCTGAGCCAACTACCCTCACTACCGACTGTGCTGTACAATGTCAGCTTCCAGCAATCCCCTGTCAACAATGTACAGAAAACAGAGAGCTGATAGTGAGCCTTAGAACCACTATCGAGGTACTTGAGGCAGAGGTGTTGAGTCTAAAAAGTGAATTGCAGGTGGCTGACTCAGTTAAAGACCAAAACCACACAAATGACAACTTGACTATCTACAAACACAGATACCCTCCAACTAAATTAAAAAACAAATTTGATCCTGTAAATAATCTATATCCCAATAACCAGATAAAATCAATGACATTTTCGAATAGAATCCAGCAAACAAACAATAATAAAAAAAAGTCTAACAGCAAGCACGAGAAATAAGAAATTAATTCCAGACCTGTAAGCAAGCCTAGTAAAGGAACTCTAACTACCCCTAGTGTAATCATTCCAGCTAAGCAGTATGATTTTAAAAAGGTGCTTATTGAAGGGGATAGCCATGCCCGCGACCTTTCAAATATCATGCAAGAGAGGATCAGCTCCGATGTAGAAGTGAGTGGGGTGTGCAAGCCGGGAGCGAAGTTCCTTGATGTCGTATCAGGGAGTCCTCCACCATCTGGAATCTGTAACATACTGATAGCCGGGACAAATGATGTGGCGGCTGGCGAATTCAGGGCGGTCTGCAGAGATATTGAAGAAACCATCTCAAAACGAAGCAGCTCAACCAAGATGATGGTAGTAACCCTGCCTCACCGCCACGATCTTCATCCACAACACCCGATCAATCACCGTACAGCCAAGGTCAACAATTTCATCTACGACCTGGGAGTAAAGCTGAACTTTCAAGTGATTGATTCCAACACCATTGGAAGACAGATGTTTACCAGGCATGGTATGCACCTGAGGCTCCCAGGGAAGCGGCTTCTGGTTGACTTAATGATGAGAAATCTATCAAGTGGACAAATGCTGGCAGCTACACGACCGACCAAACGCACCCCAGAATCGCCAGATTGCTTGTCGCTGCCGATTCCTACAGAAACCAGAACCCTTCAGCACAAGAGCTTTGCAGAGGCCCTCAAGCAACCACCTCAAGAGGCTAATACTGACCCAGAGCCTCCAAAAAACGAGACAGTCTCGTTCCACGAAGAACCAGTGAAGTAGTGTCGAAATCCAATGTAGGACCAGAAGTTAGTCTTAAGACCTCTTTAAGCCTAAGCAACAGTAGATTTCTATTTTATAATATTCAATCCCTTAGCAATAAAACTCTTGAAATTGAAGCCTTTTTGGCCACTGAGTCATACGATGTTTTATGTTTTTCGGAACATTGGCTGTGTACTGAAGCATTGGCCTGTAAAAATATTCCTAATTTTAGTCTTGTATCTGCCTTTTGTCGCTCCCGACATATACATGGTGGGGTGGCAGTATTTGTGGCAAATGACCTTGTACATACTTGTGTGGAAATCAATGTTGTGGATTATTGCACTGAGTTTCACCATGAATTTGCATGTGTATTGCTCAAAAGCCTTAGTATTATACTTATTGTAGCCTATAGATCTCCTCAGGGAGACATTCAGCTTTTCCTTGATGCTCTCGAGAAATTGGTCCTGTCTCTGGCCAACTTTAGGTCAAATAATAGAGTAGTCCTTGGAGGTGACTTTAATGTTGATGTTTTGCTAAGGCAAGATCCTAAGACTGTATATTTTGAAAATCTCCTTAGATCTCTTAATTTGTATTGCTTAATTTTTAAGCCTACTCATGGTAAATCTTGCATTGACAATATTGCCACTGACTTCCCTAATAATACTGATATTTGTGCTGATGTTTGTACTTATCCTCTAAGTGACCATGTTGGAGTCTACCTGGAAGTAACGCACAATCGGAGCGTGTGTCCCTTGGCTGACAGGTTAATTGAGGTGAGACCTTTGCCAGCCCACAAAATTGATCATTTCCTGTTTTTATTAGAAAACATTAACTGGAATAGCATTCTTATTTCAAATAATTGTGAAGAAAATTTTGAGCTCTTCCTTGATAAGTTTGTAAGTTTGTTTTATGATTGCTTTCCTGCCAAAACTGTAAGTTGCAAGGGGAAGAGACAAAAACCTAAATGGTTAAATGATTCCCTCCTTCATAAGAAGAAATGGTTACTATTCATTTATGACAAAATGAAAAGTGATCCTAGTTGTAATCCTGAAACCAAAAGGTTGTACTCTAGGCTAAGAAAGGAATACAGAAATGATCTAAAGCTTGCCAGGTTAAAGTCAAATGCTGATTTCATAGAAACTTCAGCTAATAAATGCTCTGCAGCCTGGAAAATAATTCGCCAAGAGTCAACACCTTCCCAGCCTAGAGTTAGTAGTGTGTCTCCTGATCAATTCAATGATTATTTTGTAGATAGTGTGCAAAAGTTAAGAGATGAAATTGGTACTCCCACCATCTCTGCTTTAGATATGATGGATAGTGTTCCCTCACCTGCCACTAAGTTCAGTTTTGTTCCAACTTCATGTGATAAAGTACTTGAAATTGTAAGTAGCATGAAACCTTCTACTAGTAGAGATGTCTATTGTTTGTCTAATTCCTTTATTAAATTAGTCATTAATTACATTGTTTGCCCTCTGACCTTTTGTATAAATGCTTGCCTCATGGAAGGTGTCTTTCCTAAGAAATTAAAAGTTTCCAAGACTGTGCCTGTTCATAAAAAAGGATCATTTGATCTTGTGAGCAATTTTAGACCTATAAGTATTTTACCTATATTTTCTAAGATTTTTGAGTATGTTGTTCATGGTCAATTATATACTTACTTTGAGGAGAATGGTTTGTTCACGGACACCCAGTTTGGTTTTCGGAGTGGTTTATCCACTATTGATGCCGTTGAAAATATTGTTAGAGTAATTTTGAATGGTTTTGAAGCCCATAGTCTTACTGGGGTCACCCTGTGTGACCTTAGTAAGGCTTTTGATACAATTGACCACGACCTTTTAGTAAAGAAACTACAGCACTATAAAGTTGGTACTAGCGAGTTGGATTTCTTCCGCTCTTATCTTGGTGGCCGTGAACAGGCTGTTTTTGTTAATGGCCAGGGATCTCAGATCAAGGCTGTCCCTTATGGCGTACCCCAAGGCTCAGTCCTGGGCCCTTTATTATTTATAATAATGATAAATGATCTAAGTTATAATACTGGTTCCAGTGTAACATCCTATGCTGACGACACCACTCTGGTGCACTCAAATCGTAGTTGTAACTCACTTTACGATGACATGAGCCACTCCTTAGATACAGTTTCTGCCTGGTTCCAAGCTAATTACTTGTTTTTGAATCATGAGAAAACTCAAAAGCTAATTTTTTCCCTTGGGAAGATTCCTCCACTTGATACAAACCTTTGTAATACTGTCAAGCTGCTTGGATTGACCTTGGATGTAAAACTTACCTGGAATTCTCAAATCTTAACTGTGTGCACTAAGTTATCAAGAGTTTTGTACCTCCTTAGAAATCTAAAATCTAGTGTACCCCAGGATTATCTAAGAACTGCCTATATGGCCTTTTTTCAGAGTACTTTACTTTATGGTCTTAGGCTTTGGGGAAATGCATCTAACATCAACAATGTTTTTCTTCTGCAAAAGAAAGCTGTTAGGCTTATATCTGGAGCAGCTTACGATGCTCACTGTCGGCCAATATTCATTTCTGAAAAGTTAATGACAGTTTACAGCTTGTATATATTTATTACATTATATAATTTTAAAAGTAGGCATGCTTCTGGCTATACATGTAGGGGTGATGTGCATGACTATGATACTAGAAACAGGCATTTAATAGATGTACCTTTTGTTAGATTAAAAAAATCACAAGTGAACTGTAATATGTTCTGCATTAGACTGTTTAACGCTCTGCCCTGTATTGCTAGGAACCAAGATCTTTCAAAATTCAAAAGTGGCCTCAGAAGGCTTCTTCTGGCTTGGCCTCTCTACTCTATGAATGAATTTTTTACACTTCCTACTGAAATTGTCAGTGGCTTTTTTAATTGAGCATCCACCTAAATCAATCTTTTTGTTTTAACAGTGAATGAATTGCTGTAACCCTTGCATGTATTAAGTATATTTACCAAAATTATTAGCTTAAATTATTATATTCTTTGCTACAATTGAGCATGTGTGCCTCAATCTCTGCATGTAGATATTTATATTTAGACATAATGTTTTATTACTAATTGAGATAATCGTTGTAGTATATACTATTTAAACTTGATTGCAATTTTTTATGTACTTTAATTATGTATTGACCTGTCCAATTGCATGTAACTGCATGTTTAACGGATCAATAAATTGCTTATTGCTTATTGCTTATTGCTTATTGATTTGATTCAGTCTTTCTCTAGTAATTAAGTTTTGTATTTCCTGTTGCAACAGAACAAAACTCCTCAGAGGTAATTCTCTTAACTGAGATCCAACGTGCTTAGCGAATCTGTCATACTGGTCATCTGTAACAGTTTCAGTTTCCTGCGGCGATACCATCATGGCTATGTTTTCCAGCTTATCTAAGGAGGATTCAAAGCGGGTCGGGTACTTTGAGTTACTGCCTGTGGGATACTTTATCATATTGCCTGGCTTGAAAGGTTTTTTACGAAGACTGGGTGGTGGCATGCTACTTGCAATCCTTTTTACAGGTAGAACAGGCGCAGGTGCTGCGGTTGATGTTGCGGTTGCAGTCTGCTCCATTAACAAACCATCTACGTTTTCCGGTTCATCCCCTGCAATGTCGTCTTCGGCTACACTCTGAGTGTCCCAATCCTGTGGAAAAACACATCAATATACAACTAATGCCATTCAAAGCTCGGGCTCCTGAAACCATTGTTAGTTAAATGAAGCCAAAGTCTGCATAAAGTTAGCTATACATATATATGGGTTTTCACAAAATTAATAATAAACTGGCAATTTTGATACAGTAACATCTAGAATCTTTAGATAAATAAAATGTAGTATTTTACAGGCTTTTTTATTTGTAGGTACCAAACACCGAAGAGGAGTGGAATGCTATTATGAAAGCTTTTGAAGACATTTGGAATTTCCCAAACTGTTGTGGTGCTGTCGATGGGAAGCATGTGCTGATAAGAAGACCACCAAACTCAACCTCAGAATTTTTCAACTACAAAGGGACCTACAGTATAGTACTGTTAGCCGTAGTAGATGCTGACTATTGCTTCAGATACATAGACGTAGGTAATGATGGTCGAGCGAGTGACAGCACCATATTCCAGACTTCTACTTTCAACTGTGCACTAGAGCAAAATTTGTTAAATTGGCCAGAGGGAGGGGTTTTAGTAGGAGACGATATCTTCCCTTTGGGAAGTAACTTGCTGAAACCATACGCTCATAGAAAGCTAACACTCCAAGAGAGGATTTTCAATTACCGCTTATCAAGAGCTAGGCGAGTTGTAGAAAACGCATTCGGGATTTTATCGTCAAGGTTTCGTATATTCAACACTCCGATCGCACTCAAGGTAGATACAGCTGAGCTTCTAACTAAAGCTTGTTGCTCAATCCACAACTGGCTTAGAATGACAGCTAGTCGGGCGTATTTACCACCAGGATCAGTGGACGAGGAGGACATCATTACGGGCCAACTCACCGGTGGCTCGTGGCGGGATGTACCTACTACATTGAGCCCGATGGAAAAGCAATATAAATCCAATAACTATGCACAGGATGGAGAAGATGTCCGCAATGCATATTCTTATGCTTTCATGTCCCATATGGCTGTACCGTGGCAGAAGAAAGCTGTTGGCCTAAGTAAATAAAAATGGACATTGATGGAATGGTAATATAGTACCATGAAATGTGACTGTAAATATCATATGTTTTCTCTTATTTTACAATTATGTAAATATATTATACCAACAATGTTGCGTTCATTATTTTAATCAACTACTGTAATAAGTACCAAACAGGACGTAATGTACTAAAACTGAAAGATAAAATACCTTAATTACATGTGAAACAGAAAGTTAATCATGTATAATTTGTTTTTAAATTGTTGGTATAATTAATTTAAAAATAATTCAAACATGCTTAATTTTCAGTTTCCTATTTCGTTTCAATATTTTTATCTCTTAATTGTTGTGCATTACAAATTTGGTAGTTCTGATTTCCAGATAAATAAGAAGGCAGGGCATAAACAAGAATATGATGTTTTTATGTACTTACATACCGTATTTGATTTACTACAAAACTGTATTTTTAAAACGAGCCTTTTTAACCCATCTTCAGGATAAAAAAGGCTTGCTGACTTGAAGTTTGACCTGTCTAGGATTAATTAATCATGTACAGTAATTAACTTACCATACTTGAAGATGATTGCCTCCCGGATAACACGCTATTCCAGAAAGCGTCTGCTGCACCAAACCAAACCAACTTAGGTTTATACACCTCACTTGCCCCGGCACCACTCTTCTTCGACTTCTTTACTTTGTTCAGTTCATTACGATATGCATCACGTAAGTTCTTAATTTTTTTCTTCAGCACATCTTCAGTCACTATTATTCCATTAAGTCTGAGTTCATCAAGCAATTTGGCAAACGCCTGTTGCTTCGAGTCGCGTTTTAGATATTCAGGTGACCTAATGTCCCACAAACACTCATGCTTTCTGTAAATTTCCAGGAAAGTAACAATTTGGTCACTACTCCACTTCACACTATCGGCCATCTTTAGTATAGAATCCGTATAAACTGACAAAACGTTATAAAAGGAGCAAAACACAACCACGAGTCGTCAGATCGCAAGCTACCGGCTTCTAGTCGGCGATAACACTATTCACACAGGGCGACAGGCTTGCTACCACTCACGGCGAGTGTACCACGTGACACTTCAAGGTCAGCTACTGGCGACTACTCGCCCCAAAAGTTAAACATGTCCAACTTTCCTCGCGAGTGAATTTTTACTCGCCGGCGAGTGCTAGTCGCCGCTACTTACTGTTCACACATAGCGATTAGTAGCCGCTACTCTAGTCGCAGCGAGTAAAGTCGCCATGTGTGAACGCGCCTTAACCCTTTGGCATGTTTTGACATACACAGTACATCATGGTCTATTAACACAATATTTCCTACTTATTAGAATACATAACATGTAAAGTACATTAAGACATAAAAATAACTGGACATATAAAAAAAGCATGCAATTAATATTTAATCATTAAACATTAGGACATATTAAACAAATACCACAATGAAGGGTTCAGTTAAGTTCTATGAACAAACTCAGAAACCTGCCTTGAACAATGAAGCTGTGATTAAGACATTTTTTCTAGTTTGCATATTTTAATAACAAGGATTGTAATTAAATTTAACTATTCAACTCTTGTTAAAATGTGCAAGTTGGGTATTTACCCTCAACCTAGAGATCAAGGGTTGATGTCTCAGTTTTATTTAGAAGAAATAAAATAATTAAAATACTGTTCTAAATACGTTTACGAGATCATTAACCCTAGACATGACAAATAATACCAATGATATGGCTTAAAAGTGTTTCTCCAGTGGCAAACGATACCTGGTTATTTCACTCAACTGCGACGTTTTGCATACGTTGAAATTGCTTGCAATTTATTCTTTTCGTGATTTATGTTTGATTTTGTGTTATTGATGTGTTATTGTTGATTTATAGTCATACTTTACTCATAAATTTAGTTTTTAGATCACCGGGACATAATTGTTCAACTTTTTGTACAAAATAAATTTTCTTTTAGTATGATAAAATAATTATTACCATTAAAACTAAATAAAAATTATATTTTCTGAAAGATAATTTCATATTGTACAAAATAAACTAGATTTTATAAAATAACAGTATAGTTCTTAATTTATTCCCCTACAAATTTGCATGTAACTACAATTCCAAAAAAATTCTAAAAGTGAAAAAATACATAACAATTTGAACCAAACGTTTACTATATCATGAAAAGGACCTTTTTTACATACTTTGTATATTTTGATTTTGCCAGTAAAAATGTTATTATATATTACTATTATGGTTACTTCTGAAATTTATATCTCAAGATTTACAAACTTTCATATTTTACTTACAATCATTACCACTGTACATGTGTGGGTGGGCGGGTGGGTCATTACCACTGTATGTATATGGGTGGGTGAGTGGGTTATTACCACTGTATGTATATGGGTGGGTGGGTGGGTCATTATTACTGTATGTTTATAGGTGGGCGAGTGGGTCATTACCACTGTACGTGTATGGGTGGGCGGGTGGGTCATTACCACTGTACCTGTATGGGTGGGTGGGCGGGTCAGTACCACTGTACGTGTACGGGTGGTTGGGTGGGTCATTACCACTGTACCTGTATGGGTGGGTGGGCGGGTCATTACCACTGTACGTGTATCTCATTACCACTATACGTTTATGGGTGGGCGAGTGGGTCATTACCACTGTACGTGTATGGGTGGGCGAGTTGTTTTTCTCCAACCTTTTCTCACGTCACCTCCATAAGACGTACAGAAGGCTAATTCCCCTTTAGTACCCTTAAACCTAACCTAATATATATAATTTTAGGTTAGGTTTAGGGGAACTAGGCCAGGAATTAGTATATTGGAGAGATAGGACATCAGCAAACTTATCTTAGAAGACAATTTCACTAACACCAAAGTAGTAGTTGTGTTTCTTTTGTGTATTTTACCACTACTGAAGTTTCTTAAATATATATAAAACAGTGCAATACATACGAAAAGTATATCTACACAAAACAATATAAAACATGATACATTGTAGTGCAAAAAAGTATTTTTCACAGATTTTTAAAATATTAAGCTCAAAACAGTGAAAACTGGCTTGCCACTATAGTTTCTTAGCTGCCACCTCTAGGATTAAATCTTCAAGTCTCAATTGTTAGACATCTAACAATGTTTTTGGATAGTGGAGGGTCAATCATGAGATTTCTAAGGACTCAACAATGTCTTTTTTACTGACTGTTTTAACTGATTCTTAACACTAACATTGCCACAATATTTAAATATAATTCAGTTATAGAACTTATACATTTTTTCGTGGTCTATTAATGTGTGGCATTTTTTTTTTTTTTTTTTTTTTTGTTAGTCTAGAAACATTGTTAAGGAACAATGGTCCAAGCCCCTCAAGCATAATTTAAGTGGACCTTCTGGGATTTGAACACATGGAAATCTGCATATGAAGCAGAAATGCTAACCACTAACCAAGAGTTTTACAGCAAGTAATAATGCCTTCTGTTTGGTGAACAACAAAAGGTTTATTTATTTTTATTTTCGAAACAACATCAGCTAAGTCATTATTACCACTACTTTTCTTATGAAGTAATAGTGTATTGTTTTCTGGTTCAAAATAAGCAGTTGTTAAAGTTATAGAGAAAAGTTTGTAAATTTATATATTTTTATTCTTAGTATTCCATATTAATTTTTTTTTTTTTTTACTGGAAGTCTACTATGAAATCTTGTAAAAAAATTAAAACGTTTTAATATTTTTAAATATAGCAACAGATTTTAATTTAGATTTTCTACCAACAGTACAACTAAGGGTATAATTTTTGTGTTTTGTTGTCACATATTTACCACTGTTTACAAATATATTTATATATATACTGTACTTAACTGGTATTAAAATCGTACACTCTCGTTTGATCGTATGATACATGTTTTAGTATTATTTTTAAAATATTTTCAAAAATACTGCAATAGCCTACAAAATAGTACTCAACTTGGGTGTTCTCAGTATGATACTTGGAGGATAAATTTAATATTATTTGTACATATCACTATTCTTAACCCTTGCAACATCTGAAAATTGTGCTAGCAATCTGAAATTGGCAGCAGTAAAAAATTGGGCAATGTTGCACATGGCCAATAGTTCATTTATTATAAAATGTGTGTTTCTGTAATCAACACAATTTTTGAACAGTTGGATACACCATTATATTGTTATACCGTTAATCAATTGTTGATAAGCAAAACATAAACATTTATACAAAAATATATTCACAATAAATTGTTGAAAAATGGTGTTACCATGGAGGCTAAATGTGGTGTTCGCGCATTGTTGTAGTTAAATTACAACCAATCGTATTATACATATGCATGTAATGCATAACTCTAATTTTGTTTAAACTAGATGAAATTTAGAAACTTATGGATATATTGTACATTTATCTACTAGCACAAGACTACAAACATTTTCAAAGGGCAGTTCCCATGTTTTTCGTTTTTATAAAAATAAAACTTTTACTTAAAAAAAAGACAAAATTCAGCATAACATGCTACATTTTCTTTAGCAAACTATACTCTTGACATTTCTGACTGAAATGATGTATAGTAAACTCCCGATTATCAGCGTAATTGACTGGCGCGACTGCCGTGGATAATCGAATTCGCGGATAAGCTGCAAAATTGTCAATAATAGTGGTAACATGCATGCTAAGTCTAAGACATGGTCGTAGGTACGAAATAACAACTCAACAGTGTGTTTAATTGGTTTATACTTCAATATAACAACATAATAATACATGATAAATGAGTACAATAAAACAACACCGTAATAATACATGATAAATAAGTACAAATAAAATTACAGTACGTTACATATGTTGATTACTTACATTAAATTTTGTTTATGTATTTTTCAGAAACTAAATCTTGCAATCGCTTTTGCTTTTCGTATTAAAACACTTCTTCTCTATCTGTGATTGAAGTTTCTTCAATAACAATTTGTCACAGAGTGATGCATCGTCTTGTTCTTCAAGATATTGTATAAGTCCATCAACTGTCCTAGTGCTGCGTGATGACTCACTTATTTTTGCACGTGATCTTCCACTTCCTCTGCCTCGCTTTCTTCTGAATGATTTTCTTGTGCTTGTCTATGATTTGTTCATCTGTTAGGTGTTCAAAGCCTGGATCGTTAGCGTCACAGTTCACCCATTCAGCTATGTTATTTTCATCTACATTAACACCTCCTTCAACAGATGTAGCTAAATTAGCTAAAGTGGATAAAGGGACATCTTCTTCATTATCTTGTTCGATTTCTTCAATGGGTAGAATCTTCCACCAGGACTTTGCTAATGTAGATTGCTTGACAGACTCCCACGTATTGTTACTCTCATAAAATGCAATCTAAAACAGTGTAGTCTTTGAAGAAGGTCTTCTGATCATCTCCTTCTTCAATCCTTTTTTTTAGTAAATTGGTTCTGTATTTTTTCTTCATTGAAGCAATGACGCCCTGATCCATAGGTTGAATAAGAGCGGTTGGCAGGTAAACATTTTACAATAATTTTACTATCTTCCGACTTTAAAACACTTTAACCAGGATGGAATGGGGCGTTATCAAGAAGAAGAACAGCTTTTTGGAGCAAGTTATTAGATTGAAGGTGATATTTAACTTGGGGAATAAACATTTTTTCAAACCAGTCTTTGAATATGGTCTGATCCATCCAGCCTTTTTTTGGTTGTAATAATGGACTAGAAGGTTTTTGGCCCTTGTTCCCTTGAACGATCTTGGTTTCTTGAACTTTCCTATCACTACCAGTTAGTTTTAATTTATGTAATCCTGAAGCATTACTACATGACATTATAGTTATTCTTTCTTTACTGGACTTGTGGCCTGCAGCTTGCTTCTCAGATTCGAAACCTGTCTTTTTGTTTAATTATGTATCTTACGGCTTTTACCTATTCCATACTTTAAGCTCATTTGTTTTCTTGTAGCACCACTATTAACTTGTTTTATCAGTTCTAATTTATCTTCAATTGACAGGACTACTTTCTTTCTTTTATCTGCCATGATTTAAATTTGTTAACACCGCATAAAACACTAAAAACGCATACTTTAATAATTCACTATACATACAGTTGTAACATAAGAGTAACCGAAGGAAATGGAGGGCAGACGAACACTGCGTCGGTGGCATGGCATGACTCATGCTCCTCCCCCTGCGGTTCCAGTCGTAACGTTTCAGACAACAGTCGGGCCGTGCTGCTGCCATTAGCCAATGCTGTGGGACCACGTCGTTGTTATGACGTTTACTGCAACCTCACGCAGATACTGGCACTCTGATAACAGGTTTTGTGAGGCTACCTCGTTATATTTTGGTGACATTTTGGGAGGTTCTCTCTACGATCCAACAGGCTCCGCCATCAATGCCCACGCCTAGAGTTACATTACAATAAAACACGTAGAGCTAGTCGTTTTTAATAACCTACATTACTTAAAAAAATAACAAATTGTTTGATTTTTCGTATATGTTATTTTTAACATTTATTTTGGCAGATATTTTATTTCATATTTGTTGAGATTTACTACCGCGGATAATCCGCTATGTGGATAAACCGCCAGCGGATGATTGGGAGTTTACTGTAGATTTTTGAAAATATGCTTGCATAATGCATAAAAATGGCCAGTCATTAAAGGAATTTTTCCTGTCAGTGTTAGAGGTTAATACTCCCACTGTTCACTATGTGTTTCGATAATGTTAGGCCATTTTTGCCACTTGTGTGAGGATAAATTAAAAAATTCATATAAAATATTGAAAATATTAAAACTATAGCATTATATATATATATATATATATATATATATATATATATATATATATATTATTTTATTTGTAAAACAATGCAGAACGTGAATATGTAAAAGATAAGTGGATTTATTTATTTTGAAATGTTGTTGAAGTCAAGAAAAGATTAAAAAATATATTTTTTTTTCAAAACATATTTTCAAGTCCACGCTACCTTGAGAAATTTTTTAATTTACAATGCAAACATTCTGAAATAGACAATTTGTTTTAAATGTTGTTTACATTTATAAAATATAACTTATATAAACAATATTTACATAAACAACAATTACATTGAGAAAATCAAACTATGTACACACCATTTACAGCTGTTCCAATGTTGTTGATTATCATATGATAATCTGTGTTCCACATCTAAACAATAACCGTCTACTCACATATATTAGGAGATGGGTGGAGAAAATACGATTAAAACGATATCAAATATGCATAAAAAATTGATTATTAGTAACGTATTTCCGGTAATTTAAATTAACCGTTACGTAGTTGTTGTTTTTGTGATAACTAACATCCATAATACGCGTAATGCTGTTGCATAACCAAAAATTAACATCGGGAGGGTTAATGAATGTGAGACAATGGTATTGTTAAATTGTTAACTAACCAACATCAGTGTCAGTGAGGGTGACTGCCCTGGCGACAGCAGGCACTGCATGTTCCGACTGGATCATAGGCGCCAAGTCCAGCTGTTCCATCACTGTCTCCACTGTCGCCGTCATTATCTATGTCAAAATAAGAATAATTCAGAGATAGATCAATTTTTCAGAATATGTTATTTCAATGATTAGAACAATTTTCAATTAATTTCTAAATGAGGTTGAATCATATCAATCATTTAACTAAATTAAGGAAATTAATGTTTGTTTTTACAACCCATATACTTATTGCTTGCCATGCATTAATTATTGACATGCCTGCTACCACACTAAACTGAATTCTATAGAATATTGGTCTCAACATGATGATATGAAAAACAGTAACATTATTAGAATGATTAACCTAGAATAGCTTGTTGAAATAAATAAAAATATAGAAAGCATTTATAAAACTATTGTTTTATTCTATCAATATTCTTGACTAAGAGTAATTATGTGTTTTATGTTCCTAACCAAATTAATGTTTAAAGAATTAAGTAAAGATATTTATGAATTTAATTCGTACCTAATTGGAACCTCCTGGATTGAATGGATTAGATGAGTTGTCCACACTAATTACCAAGGTTGAACACAAGTGAAATTACAATCATTTAGTTAGATATGAATATGTGGTATTTATTATTTATAAAATAAAGAAGGTAATATAGTAAATAATGACTCAACACGTCAACGCAAGGTCATTACTCATTATCACACAGTACTCCCTCCTAGCCACTTCTAATTCCCTCCCTCCTTACAATCTTAGATGGGGACCCATGTTGGCCTTGGCTAGGCGATCCGTAATTACAGTGCCCTAGGACTGAAGGTGAATAAAAGAATGAGTGACTCTTCGTTCCACACAGTAAATTATTTACTTAAATTACCTACTATGTTTTCTATGATCAATTGTTAGTGACTAATTTCAATTGCATGTTTCAAATCATGATTGTCTATCAAAATAAGTCCTTAATTAAAAAAAAAAAAATTAAGTTGGTACGAAAAATCCTTACAGAAATAAACAACCTGTTATCATCCACACTTGAGTTGTGAAACTAAATTAATTGTTATTACAAATTTCAATATAAGTCACAAATTTGAGCAATACAATTGAAAGAGTCGACTTATAAAATATTTTGTCACATTTCTTAGCAATTTAATTAATCAAACACCAACATCCAATGAAAAAAGAAACGCCCATGTTATAAACATCAACACCCATCCTCATTCAAGCTGTTCCCACTGGAAGCATTCTGTGAAGGTTGATCAGAAGTAGTAAAGGCTACCACATATTGAGATTGTACACACAACTATGTGATCTCAATCAAGCGGTGATCGAATAAAGGATTGAGCAATAAACACCCATACAATACATAATTTTAAGTTGGGTTAAAGAGCAACAGGCCCAGAATAAGTATTTTTAGAAAGACAGGGCATCATCAGCACCCTGTCATTCTAAGTTGGGTTAAAGGGCAATAGGCCCAGAATAAGTATTTTTAGAAAGACAGGGCATCATCAGCACCCTGTCATTCTACCTTGACAATAGGCCCCAAGGTGTTAGAAAGACGTGGCCCACTAACACCTTGCAGTATTAAACAAACAGTTCACTTTTACCTAAAGTGAGTAGAGACTGAACTTAACTGTTGCTGGATAGATAGCTGGACTGACTCCGAAACCAACCTTGAAATCTTTCTTCATGATGAAGAATGAATGAAGAAATTAAGTATGAAGAAAGGTTTCAAGGTTAGTTCAGTACGACAATCTACCCAGCAACAGTTGAAGCTAAGTCAGTCTCTACCCACTTGAGGAAAATGCTAGTTACACTTAAAATAATTTTAAGTGTTAACTAAATTTTTAATTATTATTTTAATTAATAATTAATCATTAAGTGTTAATAATTTTTTAATTATTAGTGTAATGAGTTTTGTCTCTAATTGTTTACTACATCATGGTGATAGTGAACTGTTTTTCTTAGGTAAGTTTACCGATACCCAATCTACTAATATGTACTATGTAATCGTAACATATTTGAAAGTTGGTCAAAAGAATATGTTCCTAAATACTGAGGAAAAGAAAATTATAGATATGTGTTTTATTAAGCACATTATTAATCCTTTGGGTCCCAAGTGCCGATGATATCGGCCCAATCAATTTTTGCAAAGAGACCTGAGAGCCAATGACATCGACACCATGGTTTGTTACAAAGAGTCCAAAGAGCCAATAAGATCAGACCGGTGATTAAGGTGAAAAGACCCAAGGGCAGATGTGATTGGCTTTTCAAAACTCTATTTATGAGTAGTTATTTTTGTTTTAATTTAACCTAAAAAGCACATAGAAAGACATTATAAAATGTCCTATTTAATGAATTAGTCAGAAATATAAATATTGCATTTTATATAGTGCTGGTGATAGTGTGAAGACTGAAGAGCGATGAAATTCATATGGCACTATAATGTCACCATATAGGTCTGTGTCTCGGAATTGTAGCAACTAAACTTGTTTACATCTGTTGATGTAAACAAATGATGTCAGTCCTATGATAACATAACCGTGTTTTAGTATTGGTAAAAAATGTTACAAAACTACACTCAACAGTCATCTCTCACTCACGTACATGTAATTACTGTACAGTGTGTGATTTATTTTATTATTTATTATTATATGTATTCACATTTGGGCTAAGCCAATATATTGTTATTTGTATTTTTTATAATGCATTTATAACAATAACAAAGGTAAGTGATAATTTATACAATAATTTCCATAGTTTGCTCCAAGTGTATTTCTTGTGTACATTTTCAAAATTGCATATTTATCAAAATTAATTTTAAAAAGGGTATTTGTTGAAATTTCTTTTTGAAAATTTCCAATGTTAATTCTAATTAGACATTATTAAATTAAATAATTAATTTTCCTATTTTAAAACATATTTACTTATGTTTTTGATTTTTAAAGAAAATTTTTTTATATACTGAAAATAAAAAAGTTTTATGATAAAAACAGATTTTTGTTAATGTTTAGACTAACAATGTTTATTTACCATAAAAATGCATTTCAAATTCTACAAAACAAAACAAAAATCACATCTCTAGTTATATTTTAAAGTTATTTAAGAATTTATTTTTAAAAAACAGTAAAAATCACCTAGCATAGGCCTGGGATTCTTGGATAGGCAGTAGCACTAACACCCTAGTCACTCCAGAACTCTGCTCCAGAATTGACCTGGGTGTCTTGAGTTGAAAAATTTTAAAAATTCTTGGGACCCAAAGGGTTAATCTCAAAGTTTATACATTAAACATCAACAGAAAAACACCATATTAAATATATGTACAAAACCACAACTTAAAACTTCCATGAACAAATGTACAAAACCAGTAATAAATATTATATTTCTAATCTTTGTATTAGTCCATTCTTTAAAGTCATGAAATATTTTCTCAAGAAGTAAAACTCTCCCAAACACAGTATTTCCTTTGTACATTTTACATTGTTACACTCGGTAGACGAGTGAGAAAAGAGCATGCAGTGTGTGAAACAAACAGTCCGGAAAGAAGTTCAACTTCAGCGTAGCCCACATTTTGTACAGCGTTGGACAGGTATTGACAGGAACATTCATGACAATCCAAACATGAACATGAAGATAAAAATATACAGAGATGAAAAACAGAGAGTGAAGATATTAGACTTCGGAGCAATCTTCTTTGTTATTGAAACTTTGTTTAAAAGTGAGGACTTATTTAGTTTATGTCAATTTTACAGCTCTTATTTTAAACATAGTTTCAAGGCAGTTATCTGATCCTCATTTGAACAAAAATATAATGTAAGCTTACATTAATGTTCGAACAGCAATGTAAACATGCCTTGTAACCATCGATCTAAGGTTAATTCAATGAGGGTTATAATAATTTCATTTTAGTTATTGTTGTTATATAATAGTTTGGAATAAATTTTAATGTTTAATTTTATACAAACATGTTTTTAATTAATGTAAGCATTTTTGGAAAATATTGATGTTTTTCTAAATATACTTGGATTCTTCAATAGACTGCAACATTTTATATACTTCATTCCTAAGTACATAAAGATCCAGTCAGCAGGCCTGTGTATAAATTTTATTCAGTGAGTGCACTGACCTTCTGACCTTCAGCTCAGTTAGGGATTAGAACCTAGGATAATCACTCCACAGTTCACAATCTCAACCTTTGAGCCGCCATGCTAGCCAAATCTTAGGGATTGAAACATGGGCCTATTATTCAGATTAAGCAATTCAACGTACATGGGGATTTGTTGCCGTAACTATGAATTATTAATGGGGTGCCTATTGATAATTTATTACCAAACTTCAATTTATTATTAAGTTATTTAAACTATTCATTTTCTTTTAAAGTTTTTTTTTTCATTTACTTATCAGCAATCATTATTAAGAAGTAAAATAGTTCACCCTCCGAGACTTGTAGCGTCTATATTCTACCTTCTACGTGTGGCATAGACACTGCAGTGTTGATCTACTCTAGCTTTTTTGATAGTTATGATCAACATTTTATTTTGAGTTCATTGAATGGAACAATTATGATCATTGCAAATATAGATCGTAACATTTAATGCCATATATTTTATGTCACTGTTGAATTTGTATTATTCTTTGTCTTAGCATTATGAGTTCTGTTTATGATTCATGTGTGTGCCTAAATTGCATCAAAAACTATTTGCACAACGTTCTTTTAATTATTATAGTGCGTAAATTTCTAGATATGATTTACCAAAATGTATAAATTTGAAATCACAGTTTAATTTTGTAAAAGGTAGCAGTCTCAATTTTTGTATATATAAATAATTTATAAATATGGTCCAAGAAGAGCCTAAGATAAAATAAATATTTTTTGAAAATTTTTCCAGTTTCAACAAATAAATTCTCAAACCAAATTGTTTTACTACCTCAAGTATGGCATTATTTTATTCATTACTAAAGCCTCCTGAGCTGATATATATAACAAATAATAAGGTTAACGTACCTTTTGTCGTCTTCAGCTACAAAATCCTATTTATTGGATTACCGGTTTCAGAGTAAAAACTCCATGTTCACATCCATTGTACGTTGTCAAAAGTCACATTAAAACATTATACAAAAATTAAATATTTACAAAAAATAATAAAACAAATGAAAATAGACGGCCAGATAGAAATAAAATTGTTCAAAGTCAAGTAACCATTGGATAACATCGTTCCAGCTGCACGCTCAATCCGGATCTAACCATCATACCAACCGGCAATGTTATCATGTGTTTTATTATTTTTTGTAAATATTTAATTTTTGTATAATGTTTTAATGTGACTTTTGACAACGTACAATGGATGTGAACATGGAGTTTTTACTCTGAAACCGGTAATCCAATAAATAGGATTTTGTAGCTGAAGACGACAAAAGGTACATTAACCTTATTATTTGTTATGGCATTATTGTATTTTTTATCTCATTACATTTAATTTAATATATTACATGGTGTATTTGAATGATTTGGAATATTTTATAAGACTTTTTTAGCTTGGACATACAACATACACTCTCCCTGCCAACTGATTGGACAACAATCATTAAAATTTCCCTGCCAACTAGAGGATTTAATACCAACACTCAGAGTGTTAAGAATGTCTTATTTTACCAGGTTAAGTTAGGGCTCTCCAACACGTAACCTAGGAACCATCAATTAAATGTCTCTTCCAAACCATGGGAGCAGCAAGGTAAAAATAATTATAGCCACGTCAAGAATCGGGCTACCGCATCAGCCCCTTAGCTACAGCCACTCCCCATAGAAAATGATAAAAGTATCATTTTATCAATAATTTTGATTTATAAAATTAAGTTTGAAAAACAAGATTTTGCTAGTGAAAAATTTTTCCAATTCCTAAAAATTATCAAAATGTTTAATATTTGTGTAAGATAGATTTATAGCATTTCTTATAGTATTTATTTAGTAAATTTCAAAATATCCTGAATCACAATGTCAGCTTTGTCCTATAATTGATGGGAGCTTCTACATATTTTGTCATTTAAAACTTATTTAATTACAATTTATAGTATATTAAATCATAAAAGTTGAATAATTTAATAATTCTACAGCCAATCACGTACTATACAAACTTTTCATTGAAGTTTATACAAAATATAGTACAGGGTCAGTACATTTAAATAAAGACATTCTTATTATTCAGTAACAAAAATCGCTAATTTGTTTACAATAATTCCAATATTATTTGAGATTTCCACCGCTCCTCACAGCTTAAGTTTCAATAATAAGAGACTGGGTCGAAGAGAGATGTCACTGATGAACACATTTAAAGCGTTGTAGAGTCAGACAAACAAACAAACACAGCTAAAACACACCTTGTTGAACCTGTAAGGCACTTCATTATCCTTGGGTGTTGTTTGAGCCTAAAAACATTAATGCAGTTCATTAGGTACTAATAACTATCCTAGGTTCTTGTCAATGTAAGAGAAATTATATATTTGTTACTGTCGCAAATTAAAAAAATAACTTTAATGACAGTTTTACATTTTTAGTTTGTTTTGTTTGTAAGAGAGGAAATGTTGAAGAAGGTAGGTTGCTTCAAGTACGTGGAAGTGTAGTACAGGAAGATGGGAGGTTGGATAAGGAGGTAAATGAGAGAGGAAGACAAGCAGGAGCATTCTTGAGGACTAACAGAGGGCTGATGAGAAGTAAATGAGCACCACTAAGATAGAAAAAAGTTCTTTACAAGACCTTTTTGTACTGATATAAACATTTGGATCGGAGACACTGGCAATGGGAAGGAAGGGTATAAGTGATGAGGGCTTTTGAAATGAGTTTTTTTAGGAGCAGTTTGGGGGTGAGCAGAAGAGGGGGATAAGAAATGAGATCATTAGAAAGGAAGTGGAGGAAGAACTACTCCTAGAGAGGATTAAGAGAAATAGACTACAATGGTTTGGGCATGTCAAGAGGATTGGGACGCACAGATTACCAAGAAAGGTCTTTGAGAGAAGAATGCAGGGACGCAGCCCAAGAGGAAGACCTAGAGATAAATGGATTAGGAGTGAAAGAAGGAGTGGAAAGAAGAGATGAGGATTGGATACGAGAAATAGGAGAAAGGAGATGGAAAGAGAGACAATGGTGTAGAGGACACTATGCAAAGCAGGCACAATGAAAGAATTGGAAACTGCTCTGAATAAGTAAGATTGTTTTGTTTAAAATTAAAACAACTGTCCAGAGGTGCAATGCATTGATTATTTCTTGTTTACAATAGTTAAACAATGTCAATCTAAATGAATTAATTTAGTTTAAAACTAGCTTATTTCTAACCAAGTATAAATGCTTTTTTTAATCCTTATATACTATCAATAATAGAGTACTTTTACGATTTACTATTATAATAAAAAAAAAAAAAACTGTAGCTTCTAAACTGCTAACCCTACCATTAAAGTTTTTATTCTATATTAAACTATGAAGTGATGACTCAGTGGCTCTTGTTTTTATCTTATCTAATATAAACAAGTGTTAATTTTTCAACCAAAAAAATCGGACCTATCACACATGAAATAATCTAAAAGACCATCTCAACTATAAACTGGTTAGGTAGAAAAAAGCTAAACACAAGTAATTGTGTAATTCAATTGTCTACCAATTATTGCACCTCCTTTTACTACCTAGACCATCAGAAAGTAAGCAGTACAATTCTTTTCAAAAACTAAATACTGTAAATGTATGTGCAGGTGAGTGGGTAAATACTCCATGTTTCTGGGCCGGCATTTGGCTAAATGCCACTACCTTGAGTGGTCTCACTTAACACTTAACTGCAGATCCCATAGTTTTACGGAGTAGCGTAACTTCCAAAGAATGCGGATTCTGTAGTTTTACAGGATCAATGTTTTAATGTTGTTAACCCTAGATGGTGAATACTAGGTCACCCAATATGAACTCCCAACTGCACAGTGCTTCTTTTAGCACTTCCCAAGCTTGACCAAAAATGGTCAGCATTCTTCAAATGGCTTCCATATTTAGGACTAGCACTCAAAATGTTATTTAGGGTTCTTTACTCTTTGCGAAAGTTTAGTGAATTAATCAAATTATAACGTTTATAGTCAAAATCAAAGTTATGTAGAATCAAAATGGTCACTATGAATGTTATAGACACAAAAAAGAGCCATTCAGTCATTACTCAATATGTGGGTTTAAGTTGAAGGAATGAACTGTAGTATCATCACACCCACTTGTCCCAATATATTTACATGAGGCATGTTGACGAGTACTCCGCCGACTGTGTGAATTTCGAGGAGAGGCATGTTGATGACAACATCAGGCTTGGGTTCTCCCTTCTTATCTTCCCCGGGACTTTTATGTTCCTCATTTAGTTCTTGCAGAAGGGGCTAAAACATGAGGAAAAAATTACAATATCTGCAATCCATTAATCATAAAGTAAAATAGGAGAACATTTCAAACGTTTTAAGATGTAAGATGGTATTACAGTTTGTTGTTTAAGAATGCTTCGAGAAGTGCTATGCAACTTATATGAGTTGTATGACGTGTTTACTGGCTGGTTACAAATCACTCCATACAATGGGTCATTTATTAATTTAATCCTGTAAGTGCCGGGCCTCAAATGCCTGCAGTTCTATACCATTTTAGGCAATTTTCAAGCATTTACGTGCTTAACCCTACTACTGGCGGCTATATTTTCCTAAACTGGCGGGCTGTTTTTCCTCATTTCGTTAAAATTTTTTATAAAATTCATAAAAAATAGCAAAATATAATAAACCTGGTTGTATTATATATCCTTGCACTCACAATGAACCAGGCTATCATATTAGCATGCAAATTGTGCATATAAAATATGTATGTTTTTTTCTGACGTTTGAAATTTACAAAAATGCATTAGTAAAAATAAAAAAAGGGTGGGGGTATGCCTATAAAATTATATAATACTTATAAATTTTATATTCCAAGATAGCCAATTTGTAGCAAATGTTGTCTAGTTTTAGAAAATATAAAATATATAGAGATATGTTTATGAATAAAAAAGTTGTATAATAATATCCGTGACTACTACATAAACCTAAAATTTTGTTACCATGGAAATCATTGTAAATAAAAATTCATAAATAATTGACTATCACATCTACAGACTTATAATTAGTCTTAAAATTACCATAATGGTATTTTCTAACATAATATAAATAGTTATATGAGAATATTTACAACAAATTACAATACAATTACAACAAAAACAACACAACAAATGACTGACAGCGTCTACTTTGGAGTAATGGTGACCGGTCCCAGATGCTTCTTTCAAAGTTTCTTCTTTTTCATCACTTTGTAACATCGATGCAAAGAAATCGAAACAATAATCGTAGTATACCATCGGATTTGGTATCTTTCGATGATTACAATGGTGAAAGAATCATATCGATACAGCTAACGTTTATTTTGTGACAAGTGATTATGTCGCGTGCTGTCAAACTGCGGAATTTCCGCAGTCTGCCAGTTTTAAGATAAGACAAACTGCAGAAATTCCGCAGCGTGCCAGTAGTAGGGTTAAATAAAATTGAAAAAATTATAAAGTTATAAAATAATCTAGCCATAGATATATTTATTTTATTCCTTAACCCTAGCTGTACTGTCTGGTTTTACCAGCAATACACACCAGATTTGTGTCACTTTGTAAGTCTTGGGATTATTTTTTTTTCACCTACTAATAAATATCAAACTATATGTTGTTATATATCATTATTTTCAGAATTTAACGAGAAATAAAAATAAAATAACATCATATTTTTTTAACTGTTCAAAAATTAAACAAAAATAAAAAAGACAAAAATTGCGAAATTTTTGAATTTTTTTTTTTTCGTTTTACCCCTGAAATGTGATAATAAACAAATGTTTCCATGGTAATCGATATGTTTTTTCTATAGAACAGTTTATCTACTTCAAAAATACGTATAATATGATATACTTTATTCAATGAATATTCTCAAAATATTGCAAGCAGTAAACACAAACAATAACACAAATCAGCTGACGAAAAATACGGTTGATGTTGTAGCAAAGAAAAAAAATAGCTGCTTCACTCAAATTGTTGTCATAGAGTACCAAATTAAAGTATGCTTCTTTCTGCACACTTTGAGTACTATAACAAACGTTCCATACCAATAGATGACTCAATAACGGCAAATTACGAAAGGCATGCACATCGACGTCAGAGGTGTCGACGGTATCGGCAAGCAGGTGCCGATCGACGCCTGAGACGTCGTTGGTACTGGTAGGGTTAACATCTCAACTGCTGAGTTAATAGCCCTTGTCTGTCTCCTCGAACTGACTTTTTCTCAACTACGCTACAGCTTTTATAAAAATATCACTAAAACAATTGTATTGGCCAAATTGATGAGGAAACATTATAAACAATTGGATCAAAAGGGTTATTAGTCCAGATAAATTACCCTATCAAAATTTTTGTTTGTAATCTAGGCCAATCTTTTATCTTTTTAACATTTGTTTTTACATAGGGATGGGTTAGGTGACAGTAAAAATTTGTAAAAGAAGTTTTGATAGGTTGCAGATTGGTTACATAAATCTATGCCCACCTTAACCCATTGCAGATCAAAGATGTGGCCTTCACGTTCCCTGCCGAGTGGACCGATAGCTCAATGACGTGACGTTGACGTCACAGCACTGGTTGTTTACAGTTGCGTCATTCGGCCCTCAGAGTCAATGTTATCGCTGTTACAATGCACCCATTTGTTTTGAGGCACTTATCTGTCTATCTCTTTATCATATCTTTGATACTGCTTCCTGTTCACTATTGTCTCAACTACATGATATTAGTTTGGGGATTTAGTCCTTGCGGTCGGTCTTATCGTTTTGTCGTGTACGTGATTTCCAGTAAAATGGAGGATAAATTGCAATCGTTTGAATTGGATAGACTACTAATATGGTCAGTGTAATGTTTATGTAACGTAAATAACAACAAAACATGTAGAATTTGCGAGTGCGCTAGGCCAGCAGGGCAGGTGTAGCGCCATGTTGCGAATGTAATTTGTACTGTTAAGTACAGGACTGCGCCACACTACGCTATCCACAATGGGTTAATAAATTATGTTCTTTGTTTAGGGACACTTCCTTTCTGTGCTTAATGGGGTTTTAGTTTGGAGCTTACCCACTGAAGTTGTTGAGAACTAACTTGTATCCTACTTATTAAGTTATTCAATACTTACATCTGGTGGGTGGGCGGGATGTTCCTGAGCTATATAGGAAACCAGTTCAAGAGCCAGCTGATGCCAAACAATGGTCAATTCACAGTGGACACACTCTGTCTTAACAGATCCTGTACATACATGGGTAGAGAGCCAAGTTGCGTGCATCATGTACTGTAGCAGACGACAGGCATCTTGAGCCACTACAGTATGGATGCCTGTATGTCTCTCTACACCTTGCTTCTCCATCTAGATAAAATAAAAAATAAAAAAACTATTTACTACCAGACAACCTTTTTTTTAGTTATCTTGGTGTTTAATCCTTCAGATTGGGATTAAATACTAAAATAACTAAGTATGAACAAAAATAATTCAACTATAGATTAGATGGTTTATGATGGCTCATTGTGTTCTCTTCAGGGGGAATTAGTTGATCTTCATTGAATCGGAAAAGCATGATTAATGGTTACTAAACCTGGATTTAGCTCTGTGACGGAAGATCAATATTAAAACACTGAGACACGAGTACTTTGTACTGTAGATTTTATTTTACTAGGATATTTTTATAAGTCCAAATTTTTATTTTATTAATGGACAATATTACAAAATAATTTTAAACATTAGTTGAACAGTTATGCAGGTCTTTGTCGATAACTCAATTCCTTTCAAACCTTATCAAACCTCTTCCTTCAACATTTAACTTGTTCCTGATTGGTCAGTTCAAATGGTCAGAGTGGGGATGAGATCACTCATACAAATTGTAACACTTTTTTGCCAGTTCCGAGCTAATCTTCAAGATGAACTCCCGTGCCGCGCAGTACACTAAATGGAAGGTGGTTTTTTAGTTCAGCAGTTTCCACTTTTAGTTTAATTTGCATATCTTACAAAAAATTAACATAATTTTATACTTGAAGACATCAAGAGTGAATGCCTTGATTGTCCTTACTAATAATCTTTTGGTATTCTTAAATTCAAAGTTATAAAGAAGATTGCTTCTTCAACTTTGTCATTTCTAGTATTAACTTGAATACATTACCTTCCTTTTGCCCTTACTGGCCTGTAAAAGAATTTTTTATTTTACTATTATTAAAAAGAAATTACTGTTCAAGAGAGATATTCATTATTATTTTATTTATTACACATACGAGTGCCAGATAGTGAAATCAGTGCACATCAAGAGGAATATTTTAGTTTGTGAACTGTATATCAATGAAAATGCTCGTCAATCTTCATACATCAATCACATGTCCCATAGAAGGCGCCTTCTACCCCATGTTGCTGTGAGGCCCCCTTCTAGACTACGACTAAATCTGCTACCGCCTACCTACCTACTCAGGTGCAGTATCTCTGGTGCAGAGGTCTTGCACAAGCTCAACAATTTCGATCAAAGGTACTCTTTGGCACATTCATAATTTTGTACTTAAGTTTTTGCAGCATTTCATTTGTTTTAAATTTTAATCATGTACTGTTTATGCCCCAATTTTTCTAACAAATTAATCTGGCAAATGTTGTATAAGTTTTGCGCTGTACAGATAACAGATTCCGCAGGTTACGTATATCAAGCAAAATAATAAGAAATGTTTTATTTTAATTGTGAGGTATGTGACCTAATGTTCAATTAATTTAGTAATTTTAAGATGTTCAGTTATTTTCTTGTCCATTTATATATCTAGAATTATTTAAATTTTCTTTATTGCACTGCACACTTATTTATAGTCTAATCAAATACTGTAGAAAAAAACAAACAGCAAGATAAAAAAGAAAAACATGTTATCCTCATCTTATTAACAATCAAAATTCGCAAAACACAAAATACAAAAAAGGTTCCATCCCCCTTCCCTAATGCTGGACACCATTTATTTAAGGTGGGCCAAACACAACTATGCCACTGACTAATCAAGAAAATAATACTAAATATGCTTGTCAGTCTTGAAATTTTTTTTTCTGAATTACAATAACTATTTCTGTTTCTCAAAGCTAGATGTTAAAAACCAAAATGAATATTCAAGTTACTCTTCAAGAAATTATTTTTATCACAAACCTGCTTGAGTACAATATCCAACATAAGAACGCAACAAGATAGCTTTAGTTCTCCATCACTGTGTTGGCGCATGTTTTGTCTAGAAGTCTGGGCTTCATCATCTGAGATTCCTGAAGTTTGGCCTGATTCATCTTCTACAACTGGAGCTAAATAAAACAGTCCTTCCTTTGTTAATACATTTTTACAAAATCACCAATAAAAAATATTTTTTACAAGGCCTTTCGCCAGCAAAGCTGGCATCATCAGCAGAGCCGGATTTAGGAGTATGCCGCCTGTAGGCTAAATCCAATTGCCGGCCCCCCCCCCCAATTTTAGACTCACAGTTAATATACTCGTATGTTATTTATTATACGCATTCGTTTTATACAACAAATGATAGATACATTTATTCAAATTAAATTGTGCTCAGGTGTAAAACTATAAAAACATAAAAAATAGTTCATTACTGGTTTATTTATTGACATTAAATATATATGTTATACAGGCTTACATAATACAAACATGAATAATTGTACAAACGCAATACAGCTGAATGTTTGGCTTAAGTACATTCTATACTTTTGTATATGTTCAAAGCAACATAGTTTTCTTACGAGATTTCTTAATGGCATTAATGGCAAACTCATTAATAATGTCCTCATATGACAGTGTTTTTGTTCTATTTGCCTCAATACACAGCAAAGAAAGGGATTTTAACCTTTGTTCAGAAGTACTAGTTCTTAACTCTTCTAAGGCAGGAAAAACTATGTTCTCCGGCACAATTTGTAGCAGGTATGCACAAACTTATCCTTAAAGCGATGTCCAAATTAGGGTACACATCTTCTAGGGAGTTAAATCTTAGAAATTTCAAAATTTCTTTTAACGATTTTCCTGGTGCTTGATCATTCCCCACAGCACAGTGCTTTTGGAAGTGTATGCACTCTTCAGTAAAATCAGAATCCAAATCATTTGTGTAGATGTGGTTTAGATTGGTCGCCTTCTTTCTCAATGTCTCTTCCATGTCCATCTGATCAGTCTTGTTATCACACTCACACAACTGAGTTAAGAAGTAAAATCTGTCTTGAAACACATTAGGTATAGGCCATTTTTCTTTTCTTAAATTCACAAACGAAAGAGTCTATAACTGGTAAAAACGTATTTGTTCTAAGATCATCCCTGCCGGTAAAGTTTACTTCACCACTTTGGTCTTCGTCAGCCCAAACTTTTCTTTTTGGTTGTCTTTTTCATAAGAAGATGTAGTTTTGGCTATATCTATATCCATAGCCAATTTCTCGAAGTCATCAAAATGGTTTCTCTGTTCCATGAAATATTCTTCTAGAGAACCATACAAACTTGTCACTGATAAAACATCTACAGTTTCACTCTGTATTGCTTTGCTAACTTTATGAATTCTATGAAGTACGGTGCTCCAGAAACATACCATGAAAGCGGTTTCAAACCTTTCTAATCTTCGAAGAATTCCTTGAGATTCACGTCTAGTCGTTGCTTTTTCTGTTGAGTCATTGGCTATTTCTGTCAAAGCAATGTGTACTTCTTCCCAAGACTCTCGTAAACTCTGGCATGCATAATCTCTAGCTGACCATCGAGTAGGACACACTTTTTTAATTGTCTTCTTCTGATACGATGTACTCATAACGCTTGTTAAACATTCCCATCGCTTTGTAGAGCACGTAAAAAATACATATATTTCCTGAAGCAACATGAAAAATTTGCATGCTTCTCCACAAGATTCTGCAGCAGACGATCCAACAAGGTTTAGGAAATATGCCGCACATGGGATAAATAAAGCTAAAGGAGCTTTTTCCTTTATTTTTGCTTGCAGACCATTGTAAACACCGGCCATATTTGAAGCATTATCAAACGATTGTCCCTTGCAGTCATCAATGTTTATTTTCAGAATTTCGAGCTCATTCATCACACTCTTAAACATTTCTACTGATTTATGGCCCGCTGATGGAATGAAAGTAAGAAATATTTAACTTGGTGCACCGTCACTTGTAACATATCTAACAGCAAGGAATAACTGGTCTACATGTGACAAGTCTGGGGTCGAGTCTATGATGAGAGCAAAGTATTTAGATTGTTTCAACTCTTCACAAATTACTTGCCTAAAAGTTTGAGCCATTAACTCAATTACCTCTTCGCAAGTCTTGGAAGAGAGATAATTTGTGTTGCCACTACCACAATTACCGTATTTTTCGATGTGAGTTGCTAAGAATGGGTCAAACTCGGATATCAGCTCTAAAGCCATCAAAAAATTGCCATTCCTATTAGAACCAATTACCTCATTGTCACCTCTTAAAGCGAGGCCTCTTGATGTGAGGGCCTTAACGGCCGCTACAACTCTTGTTAAAACATTTCTCCAATAGTGTATTTCTTTGTCTAGTTGTTGTGTAAGCATACTGTCAACACGGTTAAGAGCAATTCCTCTCGATTTTAGAGTTATTATTGCGGATTTGTGTATTGGTAAATTTTCATGGTGATTTGCCCGATATTCTCCATTTTTCCAATCGTTGAAGCCATCTTTACCATCAAATTGTGACCTTTCTTTGCTGTTAAATGCTAAACAAGGTCCACAAAAAACTGATCCTTTACTTTTGGAGAAAATCATCCATTTCCTTTCATGGACTTCTCCATTTTTTAACTTTCGTTTAAAGAGAGATTTAGTCAAATATCTCTTTTGATCTTTGTACTCTCTTACGCTGTTAGTGAAATCCAAATCTATGTTTTGATCAAAGCCATTTTTTGCTATTAAATCTCTAGTAACATCGTTTAGGATCCACGAGGCTGGATCCTTATCTAATGTGTTAACAAATGTTTGCGAACTTACTTCTATTTCAGTAGGTTCTGGTAACACACCTGTTTTGGAACAACTTGGTCCAGTAAAAGCATAGTCGTCCCCTACTGAATCAACACAAACATTAGCACTTTCTGATTTCTCTTCCTTTTCATTATCATTCTTCTCCTCCACTGGCAAAACATTCGTTTTAAAAAACAAATCTAGTTTTTTGTTTGTTTCAGAACACGTTCTTGTTCTTGAAGTTTCAATTTTGATCGTTTTTTGTACTCGGCACCACTGAGTCTCTTCCTATTGTCACTCATAATGAACTGTATCTTCTTTAATTGAATAATTTAAGCCAGTAATCACAACACAATCATAACTACACAGGAGCAGGACAGGAAAAAAACAAAAATATTACTGTATTTATCACCAATGACACCGACTAACAATGTTTCACCAAAACGTAAACAAGAGAGCAAGAGAGGTTAGGAGAGTTTGTAGTGACGATAGCGTACCGAGACTGACACTGACTTGGCTTACAGTGATGTCAGATCGAATCACTCACTCGGCTTACAAACTTACAGTGTTGTCAGATCGAACCACTGTGCTTGCGCCTTGCAGTGTTGTCAGACCAAATAACACGATATGAAAATTTGTGCTACAACATTATCAGTCAGGAGTAAATTCGAATTATGCTATGAAAAGAAAAGAATAATAGAATAAACATATTTCCATTTCCGTAAAATAATACGTAAAAATAATTTCTAATGAAGTTTCTGTTTTTAAAATAATCTAAATGTATATTTTCAATTTTTTAGTAAATTGCCAAAGTGCCGCCCCTTAAAATTTGCCGCTCTAGGCTGCAGCCTTTTCAGCCTATTTAGAAATCTGGCCCTGATCATCAGGCAACACAAATTTATATTTGGTTAAGTCCTTCCTTATTCACTGAAACTTAATAATTTTAGGGAGAGTAATTTGGTTAACATATCATTAAATATTATCTTTTATTGGTAACTAATTCTTGAACATTATAGTCAAAATGAAAAACACACTATCAGACACACATCAATATAGTATGTGAATGGGCGTAGGAGTGGATGTCAGCAGCGTTATGTATGATGTGGTCCGAGGATCAACAGTGGAATTTGGAACAATATGCATTTGGAATTGTAAAGGGGCCTTGAAATTAATTTATTATTCATCACTGATATGATCTAAGAGGCCTATGAAAAATCTAATCATACTATTGTTTTTTCTTCATTTAGTTGTATGATATGACATATTCATTTCTAAATGTTATTACAAGTTATAGTAATTTTTATCCTAGTTGGAACAAAAAAAGTACTGGAATTGTAACTAGTTTTCACTGTACATCAAATTTACACTGTTATAACTCAAAAACCCATTAGTATATGGCATTTATATTTTAATACCTGGTTGATAGAAATGTTTTCTATAAGTTTTATAAATTTTAGAATTTTTACTTTTCGAGAAAAAAGTTCTTATCAATTCTCTGAAACAATGTTTTCTTGGCTTCTAGAGGTCGTACAATTAATTACTTGGTCTTGTTTTTGTAATCTTAATCTTGTAACTTGTCTTTTAATCTTAATCCTTATGATATGTATAGATACGATACATTACTTTCATATGTGTAAATAAGAGCAGTTATTTTAAAATAATTTCAATCAATTTAAAATAACTTTAAATTGATTTGATTCAATATAAAACCTCTTCATTAACTTACACATATGAAAGTAATGCATCGTTACTATACATGACATAAGAATTGCAAGAAGGCCTTGAAGTAATTAATTTTACGACCTCTAGAAGCCAAGAAAACAATATTTCAGGGAATTTATAAGAACTTTTTTTCTCGATAAATAACAATTCTAAAATGTACAGAAAACGAGTAATCACGATATACATTTTATGTACAATGAAAACTAGTTAAAATTTCAGTACCTTTTTGTTCCAACTAGGATAAAATTATTGGAATTTGTAATAAAATTTTAAAATGCATACGTCATAACGAACGATTAAACGAGGAAAGCAACGGTGTGATTAGGTTTTTTCGTAGGCCTCTTAGTTCCTTAGAAAACACCTTAAAACTTGGTGCACATAATATCTGTACCGACAGTAATAACAAACATTAAAAGATAAGATTTTACTATTAACACATTTAGTGCGAGTCGCCCGCTGGCGGGGGGTAGCGTGCTTGCGCGCGCAGCGGATCGATCGCTGGCGGTCGACGGAGCAATGCTGGCTTGTAGGCTTCAGTGTGGCCTAGCCACTTGCCTTAGAAGGGTCGGATTTGTGCCGCATTATAGCCTGTTTCTCGCGTCACGTTTCTGTGTTTTTCGTTCGTGGATCACGTCATTTTGAGCCAGTTGGCTACAAAAGACAATGTGTACTGGATGGATGGATGGGTTGTAAATATATGTAAATAGAGTGTGTGTATATAATTATGATGTATCGAGTTGTGTTTATAACTATTGTCACTGTTCTAATGGTGGCAGGTGTCTCGCGGCGCGCATGGGTTTCGTTGCGATGTGCGGCTCCATCACCGGCGGACGATCACTTCGGAAGCCCCGATCTACCAGAATTGAGGCCATAAACTGGATTTGGTGTATCAACCCTGTTTCCTGACTATATAAGGTATTGTTTTGGTACAAAATATTATTTTAGCATCTGACGTTTTTAACATGTTTTTAACTTATTTTTTTGGCATCGAATGTGTTAAGGATCAAAACATATTAAAACTGGGACAAGAATATCCCAGTCATGTTCAAGATTCAAGATTCAAGATTCAAGATGTTTTATTTCTGAATTTGGTACAGGTTGGTACATCTCAGAAGTCAAATTACTAAGACTAACTTATAACTACAGAATAACAAAGTTAAAATCTAATCACAATTCTGCCTTAATGTACTCATCTACACTGTAAAATTCCTTGTCCAATAGAAATGATTTTAATTTCTTTAATAACAATTTGTTATTACAACATTTAATTTCTTGTGGAAGGTTGTTATAGAGTACTATTCCCGCAAAAGACGCTTCGCTCTCCATTAACGCTAGTCGATGCTTGGGAGTACGTAGCTCATTACCGTGCCTAGTAGGAAATCTGTGACCCTCACCCACAGTTCTGATGTTCTGCAAGTCTCTGACTGTGATTGAAATTAATTTGTAAATGTATAGTGAGGCTAATGTGAGAATTTTTAATGATTTAAACACTCCTCTACACGAGGTTCGTGGGACCGTTCCATTGACTATTCGAACTGCTCTTTTTTGCTCTAAAAAACTCGCACTGCATGAGGCGACCCTCCCCAAGCTTCAATTCCATATGTCATTACTGCTGAAAAATAGCCATGGTAGACCAACATCAAAGCCTCCGGCTGCAGGAGTGGATATAAAGTTCTTAAGGTAAAACTAATTCTACTTAATTTATTGCACAATAATGATATATGGGGACTCCAGGATAGTGTATTGTCGATAACTAGACCCAGATACTTTACTGTGGAACACTCATGAATGCCAAAGTCACTCAGTGTGATTGATTGAGGTTTTTTATTTTTTGTCAAAAATTGCATAAAAAAAGTTTTCTCTGTATTTAGTGACATATTGTTCAAAGCCAACCATTCTATAAATGTTTCCGTGGTCAGCGAGACCATGGCTTGCAGGCCATCCTTAGGACCACCAAACAACCATGCAACATCATCTACATAGATTTCACGTATTACAAGGGGGTTGCACCTAGGCATATCATTGATATAAATTACAAAAAGAATGGGTGCCAGGATACTACCTTGGAGAAGACCAACAATGCTTTCCACTAGGTTTGAAATAAATCCAGACACATCTACATACTGCCAGCGATCCGACAGGTATGAGTCGAACCAATCCAGAGCCACACCTCTTACCCCATACATTATAAGTTTTTCTCTAAGTATAAAACGATCAACCTTACCAAAAGCATTCCTAAGGTCATCAAACACTGCTAGAGCTGATTCATTATTTTCCAGGTTAGTTATTATATGCTTAACAAAATCCAATATTGCCTTGGTTGTGGACACTTTAGCTTTGAAACCATATTGTTCTGGCACTATGATTTTATATTTATTTAAGTGGTCCGAGAGTCTAACATACATAAGCTTCTCCAAAACTTTAGAAAAAGTGCATTGTATGGAAATCGGGCGATAATTGTTTACATCACTTTTTTTACCTTTTTTAAATACTGGTATTATTTTTGCTATCTTAAAAACGCTTGGAAATGTCCCTGATGTAAAGGATTCATTAATAAGATAAGTCAATGGTTCTAGAATTGTTTTGTAAATTCTCTTTAGGACCAAGCTGGAAATTTCATCTGTACCAGAAGAACGCTTAGATTTAAGAGATAGAATAGCTCCTTCAACCTCAGCCGGAGTAGCTGGGAATAAGAATAATGAACCAACAGGAGAAGTGCCACCTACCGGACCAGAATAAGTAGATTTGGAGGAAGGTGGTAATGGTTCAGTATTCCCAAAGTGGGAGCTGAAAATGTTTGCCGCCTGAAGAGGGGACTGAACTAGCGCTCCTTCGCTGCTTAAAAGGGGAAAAGAGATATCTGATGGCTCCCTTGTCTCTCTTCTGACCACCCCCCACACTGCCTTTTGTAAACAATCTGCACTCTGTATTTCCTTCATGACATGAGCCTTTCTATCCTCAATTATCAGTTTGCGAAAATGTTTTTTTCTTTCTAAATAAAGAGTTTTTAGCTGATGGTCATTTTTTTCTCTAACTAAAATTCCCAAATCTATATTTTTATCTGCCATTTTCTTTAAGTCTTTGCTAAGTTTATATTTTCTGTTTAACGGCTTTTTCTTAAACCTTTTTTTAGGAAAAGAATTTTGAAAAGCATTTGAGAGAGTGTTGCAAAACCACTCAAACTTAGAATTAACATTTTCAATGCTATATACTGGGGCCCAAACAGTATCAGACAGAATTGAAATAAATTTAATAAAGTTGTTCTCCGAAAAATTTCTTTTAAAGAAGTATTCACTAGGCTTGGTATAGTTATGGTTTATGATCATTAGCTGCGCTTCATGGTCTGATAGGCTACAAAACATAGAGTCACATGAAATCCGCTCAGTGCTTAGGTTTGTTACAACATTATCCAGAAGGGATTTGCAAGTTGCAGTAATCCTAGAATCTTGTTATCTTGAGAAAACATGAAATACACATTGAAAAAGGAAAAATTTTATGAGGTTACTGACAGACGTCATATTTTAAAACCAATCTCCAAACAACCTCAGAATGAAAACTTGTGAAAAGTTCAGAAGCTCATTTTAGGGTAATGCAACCAAAAAATTATTAGGACTAAATCTGAAAATTACAAAAAGCTGAAAATCCCATACACTCTCAATTTAGATGAAATTTAAAATTTATGTCTGCTTTCACAGTAGGCTTTCATAGTGAATATAATTTTAATATAAATTTATGTGGTTTAAAACAAACAAAACTTACATATGGAGCTTTTCCGAGGTTCTTTCTCATCCTTATTTTTTTCCTGTATTTCTCCCTCTTTCATACTATTGATACCATCTTCAAAGAAAGAAAACAGTAGATGTCGATGAATAACGATTTCTAAAATAGTGAGGACCTGAAATCAAGATTTTAACAAGTTTTAGTTTATCGTAAGATTGTAACGTATATAAATCTTTTTTTTTAGTTCTGTTAGTGAATCAGTCCACACAAAACATCTTGAGCTAGGAAGAAGATAAGATAGCTTGACTATAAAATATAACTCAATTTATAAAGGCCAAGGCTATTAGAAAAAATATTAGAAATGTAAAAAATAATCTGTGATCCACTGTGCTGGACAAGATTTTTATTGAATTATAACTTATGTTTATGCTATTGTAAACATTGTACGTTTTAACGTAGATTATACAAATCATATGACTGTTTAAACTACATAAATGCACCTGTTAAACAAAATACTAAATGTTTGTTCTGTTACTATTGATTGACTTTTAAAAGAACTCTTTTATCTTATAAAAACAGCATTAATTGCACATGAAAGTTAAACTAAAAAAAACACACAGCTAATAAATAATAACAATATTAAATATTTGTTCCATCCATTTAAAAGTCCTACAGTACAGTTAGCCTACTAATATTAATGGAAGTCTAATATTGATATTTAAAAACTTATCAATACTATAAAAACAATTACTTATTAATAGAGATCTTATTTTAGTTTTAAAATCATTATTATTTAAAATTTTGATCCCTTGAGGTAACTTATTAAATAACACAACAGATGTGCATCTAAAACTATTTTGTGTTTTAGAGTATTAACAATAATAGGTATTAATATTTGTACAATGTCTAGTATTATATTTATGGTTATAAGAACTAAAGTTGTACAAATTAGTTTTAATAAACATTAAACATTGGAAAATATAAATACAAGGCAGTGGCATAATTTTTAGATTTATTATTAAATCTTAAATAATGAATCTTAAAAACTCATATTTAATTACTGAACTAAAGTTGTAATTAACTAGTTTCAAAGAAACTTACTTGTTAAATATTAAGTAAGTTAGTAAATACGAGGTGCGGCTAGAAAAAAACCGGACTGATGCTGGAAAAAACATTTATTTACAATTATTTACAATTTCATGTTATCTCCTTCAATGTACTCTCCTCCTCGGACTCTACACCGCTCCATACGAATTTTCCACTGTTCATAGCAATGCTGCAGATCATTTTCGGTAAGTCCATACATTACTTCCGTCGCTTTTTCTTTTACTGCTTCAACAGTCTCAAATCTAGTTCCTTTCAAAGCTGACTTGACTTTAGGGAAAAGAAAAAAGTCACAGGGGGCCAAATCAGGTGAGTGGGTGGATGATCTAAGATGGGAATGTTGTGTTTTGCCAAAAACGTCATCACTGACAACGCACTGTGAGCTGGTGCATTGTCTTGGTGAAGGATCCATGACTTTTTTCTCCACAAATCGTTCCGTTTTCTCCGTACTCGCTCACGTAGGGTAGCCAGGACGCTAATGTAGTAATGCTGATTCACTGATTGGCCCTCTGGTACCCAATCAATGTGCACAATCCCTTTGATGTCAAAAAAACAATCATCATTGCCTTGAATTTCGATTTTGACATTCGTGCTTTTTTTTGTCGTGGAGAACCAGGAGTTTTCCAATGCATCGATTGGCGTTTAGTTTCGGGATCGTAAGTAAAAAAACCACGATTCATCGCAAGTAATAACATTTTGTAAGAAGGTGGGATCAATTTCAATGTTTTCCAGGATGTCAGAACAAATCAGTCTTCGGCGTTCCTTTTGTTCAATTGTGAGACACTTTGGAACCATTTTTGAACACACTTTGTTCATGTTGAAACTTTCATGAAGAATCTGCCTAACACTTTCCTTGTCAACTCCTGTTAACTCAGACACTGCTCTGATTGTTAAACGGCGATCTTGTCAAACAAGTTTACCGATTTTTTCAATGTTTGCATCAGTTTTTGCTGACAATGGTCTGCCAGTGCGAGTGTCATCACTGGTGTCTTCGCGGCCATCTTTAAATCGTTTAAACCACTCAAACACTTGTGTTCAAACAATCATCACTGTACACTTGTTGTAACATTACAAACGTTTCACTTGCAGATTTTCCTAGTTTGAAACAAAATTTGATGTTAACATGCTGTTCTTTCTGTACACTTAACATTTTCCGACGCACAGACAAAACGTCAACTACTTAAAACAGACGCCACGGGCAGACTGAGTGCAGGAGGCAGATGAAACTCAAGCAGTAGGCGGAGCGAGAGTCACGTGACAGGCCACGCGACTTTCAGCCTTATTGCATTCGTTTTATTGTTTCACCAGTACTAGTCCGGTTTTTTTCTAGCCGCACCTCGTATAGCAATGTAAAGTGCTCTATTTACCGTTACTACTGTACCAACTTATACTTTTAATTAAAGACTAAGAAAAACAACTAAATTGCTAACTAACCTGTAACCAGTTGAGCGCTTGTTCCATCACCTTAGGGGTTGTTTGCTTGAAGCGCACAGAGATAAAATGGAACAGTTTCTTTACTTCAAACCCTAGAGGGCTCATTTCAGGATCCAGCATTTTGCTAAAGGAGTAAAATGTTAGAAGTTAGTTTTGAGGTGTAATATGAAATAGCTAATCATAAATTTAGTATATTTTTCGATGGTTTTAAGCTGAAACACAATGAGCTTCCACAGTACTTTGGAGTCATAATATTAAACGATAAATCTCTCTCTTTAAAAGTCACCTACAGAAAACAGCAACAAAAGTAAGTGAGAATCTGACTAACATTATGCAGCAACTTGCTGGATCATCAGGGGGAGCCAATGCAAGTCCTGTTTTACTTTACTGCAGAATATAGTTTTCACATACGTGGCTTAACAGTACACATGTTAGAGAGGTTCTGACACGTTGTTCTATTGTTTTAACATTTTCCTGGAATAGTAGTAATTGTGAGACGCCTATTTATTATGTTTGTAATTATTTCAATTCATGATGCATTTACTAATCTTGATGATTACATAAATAAAGTCTACTGTCTGTCTATGTACTTTATACTTTAGATTTATTTAGATATTCAACTGTCAATAAAATTTTCAATTTTTCATTCTTACTTATTTTATTTTGGTAGAATGAACAACATTGAACAACATCCAATTTATGTAACTTCAAATATAAAAATTACCTTAAAAGGAGTTTGAGTTCTGGAAGCTCTTTTTCTGGAACATCCTTCACTATTGCCTCTAGCCAGTGTGGCATCACAAAGTCCCATATCTCAGTGGTGATAACTTCATAAGGAACGAGTGAAAACAGTCGGTTCAAGCCATTCTTTAGGTGAGACGTCCGAGAAACCAACATATCCCTGAAAAATATCACATAATAAATAGGATCAAACATGCTTTAACTTTTAACTCTGTAATGCAAAAGCAGTTCAAAGTTTGCACACTAATTTAACCCTTTGCATGAGGAAATTATTTTACCTTATTTTAAAGTAACACAAAATTATGTAAAAAAAAATAATTTTAAGAAATGAGAAGTTATTTTTTGTAAGTTTTAGAAACATAAAGGAACATAAAAAAATATAAGTTTATATTTAAAGTTAAATTATAATTTCTAACACTCTTGTTGATGTACCAGTTTTCGATACCGACATGGCGTCCGCTCAATGGTTGTCATCAACCTGGACACTACTAGAGAAGTTTGGGGTCTCCATGTTGGATGGTAGTCAAGATTCAGATTTTGTATAGGGAAGAGAACTTAGTGTCAGACTTGTCAGTTAGCTGAAAACCAGACCAGCACTACATGGATCGGATTCCACGTAAAGCTGTAGGTCCCATAGATGCCCTGGCTATTGGGCTACTAATAAATTGTCCTTTCTGACCTAAGTCAAACTCAGATAGTAACAATGACTACACTTGTTCATCTAAACTCATTCACTCCTCATAATCACCCATATCTCAACGATCGGCGTCATTATAAATTTATAATAATAATAACAATGAATAATAAATATGAAAAGTACAAATATAAAAAATGTTCAACATTTTTTTTAAATCTTTTAACCCATTGCAGATCACTGACGAGCTCAGCTCGCATAAGTGATCTGCTTTTACTTTTTCCTCCAAATAGTTACAACTGACTTTAATAGGTTGCGTAAGCATCTCTATTCATTAACTAGGTATTTTTAAAAACAGGAGGTTCTGTTTATAACAACTTTCATAAATATCTTATAGATCGCAGAAGTAGGAGCAGTTTATATTTTGTTCAGTGATAAAATACTGTATTTATTTTAGATATAGTGTGTTTCTGTCTACGTCCGTGCACCGATATGGCAAGTGACATTGAGGTTAGTAAAACAGACAGATGAGGCAGTTGTTGTCGCCGAGTCTAGTTTTATTTGATGACTCAGACATTGTTATCTCTTCGCCCTGAACTGCGTGCGCTATATCTAGATTTCGACTCCGACATCGTCTCCGTCACTCTATAATATGGCTCGCAACTTGTTGCCACTGCTATATCGCTGATACCCCAGCAGGCCATTGTTGTATCTAATGAACTATTGACAATAACCTGCAGTTTTATAGCGGCATGCTGTTATTGTTCTGCTGGCTGCCGCGCCACTGCGAAAATTAGTTTGTACCCGCTGGGGCGTGCGCGTACAAATTATTCAATTCGCAATGGGTTAACAGTATCTTTCATTTATGATACAATCATAACTACAACAAAATATTTGAAAACTAGAAAACAGAGAAAAATAACAATTATTGTTGAAAACAACGTGCTTGGAAAAAGCGACTGACCGAGGATATTTTCATACATTCATTCATGTGCAAAGGCAGGAGATGGAGCCACCCCCATGCAAGCCCTGATTGGCTGCCCGCGTCTTTTCATTCATAGACAGTTTACGATTTTTATAGGCTAAAAGACATGTCTAAGTTTATGCTACACTCTAGCGGAAGTTTTAGGAACTATCATTTACTCTATGGACAGAAATATTTAATTTCGGATGTGTTTGTTAACTGCGTTTGAGGCAAAGTAGAGACTGGGTATT
Organism: Stictocephala bisonia; assembly: GCA_035578905.1. NCBI lineage: Eukaryota > Metazoa > Arthropoda > Insecta > Hemiptera > Membracidae > Stictocephala > Stictocephala bisonia. Next base: position 95,369 of record JAQJVL010001891.1, read on the forward strand.
TATTCGCTTGCCGTGTGCGAAGTGTTGATGCAAATTCATGTAAAAAATTTGTTCAGACATTCAAGTATGCAGGATTGATGTAACATTGTTAACCCTACTATGTACTATGGTGTCATGGCTTGTACAACATACTTTCGGTATTGAAAAGGATGAGCCGTGTACTGTGCTGTGGCCAGATACAATGCTATGGATTGTCAATTCGAATTCAGTTATGGCTGGTACTTTTTTAAGAGCCACCTATAGGACCTACCTTATATAAGTGATGGTATGTGGGAGGAGGAAACACGTTTTTCTTGTTTTTCATCTGACTGTTATTTTTTTATCTATTTAGACTTTTAAAAAGTTTCCATGACACTATAGAGACATAAATAACTCAACTTAAATAAATGGACATTAAAATAACTGGACAAGTAAAAAAGATACAATAAACATACAAATTAAAATTATTAAATAATATATAGGACAAATAACAATAATTTAGGCTTTGAGGTTTATATCCTAAAAGTACAAAATCTAGGCATTCAGAACAAGCAATATGGGATAAAGTTTTGATAGTAAAAAAATTAAGTGATATATTTATGAAAACAGGAGTTAAAAAAATAAAAATCAGTGATTGTCGAAAACTCAAGACCAGGTTCAAAAAACTTATTCCTGACTAAACCTATATGTAAAAACGTGCAACCCTTTTAAGAGTAAACTACAACACTAAAGAAAATGAACACAAATTTAGGAATTTAAGGTTTTACAAGTATGACAAAAATTTATAAAGATGAATGTTTCAGTCTATTTGAAATTTAAGCAGAACACTCTTCAGATTTTCAACAAAAAAACTTATTTTCACAGCAATTAGATTTTTGATACAGTTATATATATATAGAATATAATATATAATACAGTTATATATATATATATATATATATATATATATATATATATATATATATAAAATAAGTAATTTAACACAGAGAGGTTGGCAAAGCCACCTCCTTCTAAATCTTTCATTCCTAAAGATTGGTATTGGTAGTTCAAAATAAGGTATTGTGGTTTAGATTTTAGTATGTCAGGTGAATTGGTTGCCATAGATATGAACACTACTAGAGAAGTCTTGGGTGTATATGTTGGTTGTCTATGGAAGAGTATCTTGCTTGTCAATTAGCTGAAAATCAGACAAATACTATGTGGTTCAGATTCCACGTAAAGGTCCCTTGGTTGCCCTAGCAAGTGTCCTATTAATAAATAGCTCTTTCTAAGGAAAAATCAAGCTTGGTTAGTAGCAATGACTACACTCATCCATCTACGCTCATCACACTCATTTGCCCCTCATATTCGCCTATATATATCTCTATTATCGGCGTTTTGATGATTATGAATAATAATGTACAATAATATCCTCAAGAAGTGGGGCACTTTCTGTAACATTATTATTTTAACATTGAACTGAAAATCGGAGGCTGATCAGAAAATGTGAAAATTGCCAATCTATTATAGTATTTTAACTAATAACATAACATCAATTATCTACTAAGGTGGTCATTTCACAAACTGCCAATCTACCACTGGGAAGTTGACAGCTTTATGCAGACATATAATCTTAAAGTCAGCGGACAAAAACATAATGTCCTAATTCTTTGGTTTATGTTTCTGATTATAATAAGTTACACTGGACTATAAGTTGATATTAGAGTTATAGTAATTTAAAATCGTTGGCAATTAATTTTTAAGTTCCATATATTTAATTTAAAAAAAATACAAAAATAATCAATGTTTTACAAAAATCAACATAACCCTTCACTTGGCGTATTTGTCCCCTTCTACTGCGTGGCAAAGACGCTGCAGCATCTCGTTGCGTAAGCCTTTTTAATATACGTAATTTCTGTTATAAATCAAAGTAAATACTCATGTATTTGATACCATTCAAAAGAGCACATTACAAAGTTTAGTTTCGTCTACATCAGCTGACTTCATAACTTTTTTTGTTTTGGTTTAGTGTAAGTAAACTATATATTTTTTAATTCTTTGCGAAATTTCAAAAAAAAAATGTCTATTTCAGTGTTTTTATGTAGTTATTTTTTATTGACTGAAAACAGACTAAAATTTAAAACATTTTGAACAAAAAAATTATTTTAGATTCACTGGATGGTGATTTATTTTACTTATAATATATTCTTCAATTGATTATTTTTAATTTGGTGTATAATAAGTGATATATACAAAGATTTTTCTATATTTTATAAATAATTTAGTTGTACTATGCACAACCGGTTGAATTTCTCAGTCAAATTAGGCATTTAGTACCGCCATTTAGAGGGTTAAGGTGATCTAGAACAGTACTTAATTTATCATATGACACTTCAACTGTTGTGATACAATAACTATTATGGAATTAATCCTTGAAATAGAAAAGCATGTTTTTTTTGTGGGGTGAAACGGCCGGCCCCCTTAAGCAGACATTTACTACATTAATAACTTGTATCCCTCAGAAGTACAACATCGCATATACATTTCAAGGTACATTTTAAGTTGATATCTAAGCAAATTAAATTATAATTTAATTATAAGTGACTTAAATCAAAGGCAATCCTATATAAGGTTTCGTTTGGAAATTCTTGCAATTTGTAAATAATTATTCAAAGTTGACAAATTATCTCTGACAGTAACTGCTAGAAACTTGTCTCTTACCAATGTCCACCTACTCGAGCGTAGTCTGGAGGATGGGGCAAGAGGCAGGAGACAAAAACATTGAAATGAGTTTGGCAAACCTCTGTTAGCCAACCACAAACATAATCAGTCTTTAATTGTTCCAAAGTGCATTCTGCTTGGTCTGAAACAGGAAGTTATTAATGTTAAATGAAAAAAACAACAATTTAATTCATCATATGATCTGTAGACATACTAAAATATTTAAAGTTTTACTAAATCAATATGCTGTAATACGCGGCACGTTTTTAAAGTAAGTACCGTTTTGGAATCCCACCGCAGTAGCACTGCGGTCAGCATTCAGCACAAGCACGCTGGATACTAATCTGTTGGCAAGCCACAGCCGCCATTACGGACACATTCAAACTGAAAATTTATTTAAAGTCGCTTATGACTGTTTAAAATTCCTCTTCCGATTAAAAATACCGCCAACTGTAAAGTAAATGTTGTGATAAGTTTTTGTAATGCTAAAAGCATGAAAGCAGCTGACATTCATCGAGAGATCTGAAAATTTTATTGAGAAAACAGAATTAGAGATGGGATGGTATGGAAATGGGTGACAGCTTTTAAGGTGGCATGATGTGACATGAAGTAGGGAATCTTCACTCATTATTGATGACTTGGTGCAAAACATTGATGAAAAATAGTCAGAAAAAATAGACACTTTACAACTGCATCATTATGTAGTATGTTTTCAAGTGTAAAGAAGTGATACTTCGCGATTTATGAAATTGTGATAAAATGTTTAAAGTACCGAGACTCTGAGAGTTATGCTAATGCTATGCTGACAGAGAATCACAAAAACAAATGTTTAACCAGTTCTTTCACATTCCTGGAGCATTAAAATCGTGATGGTTACGTTTTTTTAAACCAAATTGTGATGGTGACATACTCACAATGAATGTCAGCTGCTTTTACACCCTTAGAGTTATGAAAACTTACGTAGCTCATAATTCACAGTCAGCGCTACTGCGGCAGGATTCCAAAACGGTACTTACTTTAAAAACTTGCCTCATATAGCTCTTTTACTTACAAATTAATACAATTAGTTTTCAAGTTCATACAAAAAAAAACTATTTAAAATCAGTTTAAAACAGTCAATACCACCGATCGTGTATGGGCATCCGAGTGGGCCTTTCCCTCATTCCACTATATATTATATAATGAACAAAAGAGGTTTGAACTAAAATATTGTAAGTTAACACTTTAGCTGTCATGTCAGTCCAATATGCCCCATGACTCTTTGACTCAGCTAGATGCCATCGGGCCACTATGCCCAACATTATTGTTTATCAACCTTTTAGTTTTTTTATTGTTACTCGACTGGTCTGCTTTCTTAAAGAAACCAATTACACTTTATTGTACTGCAAGCATCATAATATTTACAGAGCAAATTTTGAAGTTAGTTACAAAATTGTTCATAAAACTTTAAATTTTGCAGATTCTAAGGGCAAGTATTTGAGAGTATAGGCCCGACAAACTTATTTAGTAAATTTTGGTATTGAATAACGTAATACATATTGAACACTGGATTGATTTCATCATACAGTCAGTGTAGCGAAACCAGGAAAACTAATTTACCTCAAAATGTTACACTACAAAAAAATTGTCAAGCCAATACTTCCGACATATTTATATAGATATCGTATGTAGTATTTACATACTCATAAATGGTAGTAAAGTAAAAATAGTGCATCATTGTTTTAAAAATTCGCATACAATTTTTGGCAATTTAGAGCAAAATACTAATATTAAGGATGGCAGCTAACATGTTAAGAAAGCAAAAATAAAATATTGGCAGTAAAAAATACTTAAATAATATAATAACTGAAAATGGAGTATATTTAATAAAACAGTATATACATCAATACAAAGATATTAATGTATTTTCCTTAATTTAAAGGACTGTTGAATATAGTGGAACCTAAACTGTTCGACTCTCAATACTTCGACACCAGCCATGGGGACATGACAAAGAAAAATTACTGTCTGGGGCAGGCTGTATACCGTTTGTTCAGGTACAGATAAACTAGATAACTATGTCAAAGTGATTGGCGGTAAAAAATTACTAATTTTTTTGACACTAACTTATAGTACCTTGTAAGTACTATATTGTCCATATTTTATTAACGACGTACTATATCTCCACTCTAATTCAGGTCATACATTGTTACGTTAATACATAAATCGTTCTTAGTTTGATAAAATGTTTAACTATTTATAAAGAAAGTAACCCCAAAAAGTAACCCTTATAAAATAGTGTTTTCTTTCATGTTTACCATACATTCCTTATAATCCAACATATTGAACTTTGACCCCCTCCCCCACGTAGTCCACAATATGTCATACTATCAAGGTTTTACGTACAGCTATAATTCAATGAACAATCAAATCAAATCAAAATCAATAATAAAATGAAACTTAGAAAAAAGCAAACATATTTTATTGATGAAAACAATTTTCAACTTACCATCAAAAGAATAAGCTGTGACATGAAACCAGTGGAACAACATGGAAAGAAGTCTTCCAAGAATTTCACTGGACGTATTTTCTTTTGGAGTACAAAGACCAACAAGCAGCCAAACTCCAAATCTACCCATAAGCTGTCGTTCTTCAACGGACAAGTTGATGCTTGGGCTGAGGACATTTAGAAGTGCTGCTTTGGTCTGAATATCATTCATATCTTTGGGAATCTCAGCAGTTGTTGTTCTAGCTTCCTTCAGCAAGCTGTACATTAAACAAAAACTACTAAAAATAGTAGAGGAACAAACAATGTGTTATAAGTATTGAGTTATTGAATTTTATGCTATAAAAATATTTTATCTGAGTTTTACCGCAGAGAGGAAGAAACAGATGTTGTTTTCTAATAGTTGCTGCAAATGTATTAGTGGCAATTAGAATTCTGCGCTGGTATATCAAAATGCATGTTGCTCGAGAAGGAATAGAAGTGTTAAGGAGGAGGAGATACTTCTTGAACAATGAGTCTGCTGTCAATGTTTGAAGTGAATGTGAAATAGAAGGGAGAGAGAAAGAATGATGAGAGGGGTTTTGAGAGGATTAGGAGGGAGGGACTGATGGATATGCTGCTGGTGCCTTCTGTCATGGCGAACTAGAAAACTGACGACTGGACATACCAAGTTCGTAGCTCGACTCGTATTCAGCACACTATAAGATGTGACCTCTGTTTCTTCCGTCTCTGTGGTATTACTAACACAACAATTTTCAATATAAAAGAAATTACTTTATGATAACTGTAAAGTTATACTATATAATATATAAATAAAATAAACATATTGGAAAATTCATATGCATTAACAGACCTGACAATCGCTTCAACTAAAAAGCTCAGCATTTCCGTGTCCATGTCCCATGCGTGAGGTAAACAAGTATGCACAATGTGATCATTTCCACGCCGATTGTTGTGTCGACTACTGTGGCATTGCTGGCAATAACGAATTGGATGGTTACTGTTGTAACTGGCACATTCAGTTGTGAAACATATCGATACTACACTCTTGTCGGATGAACGACAATTCTGAAAAAGTCACAAATGTAAAAGCTAGAAAAATATTTTATTGGTGACTAATTGAAGTATTTTTTTATGTAAAAAATAATAATTTTGCTATAAAATATTTTTATCTATAGCAGCTCCCATGAAAAATAAAAAGCTAGATGTATAAACAGTCATTTTCAGGCATGACGTAGATCTCATTGGCAATATGAATACAACTGTTGTTTGAAAGTTATTTATTAGCATTGGATTGTTCATGATATGTAGATAATATTTGGAAATTTCCAATGCTTTGAGTGTTTAAGAAACAAACAACGTTTCGACAGGTATAACTAACTACTGCCGTCTTCAGGTGTACTTACGAACTTAGCCTTCATCTAAAACATTTTTTTTCCTTGACCCATACTAGATCAGAAAAGACTTAACTAGATGCTAGATACTAAAGATTTGTTGAGAGTCAAAAGTTCTTAAAAACTATCACACATAACATAATTATACAAAATATAATACACAATATGAAATTCAAAAGAAGTGCAAATTATGAAATCAGTCAACAAAACACAGAGCAAGTTATTAAACAGACCAAATACTCAATGACTTAAAAAATAAACGTAAAATTTGAAAAAATCAATCAACGGAGCATAGATCAGGTTATTAAACAGACAAAATATTCAATGAGACAAAAAATAAATACAAAAATATGAAAAAATTCAACAAAACACAGTGCAGGTTATTATATAGACAACATATTCAACCAGCTTCCGATTCCACTGAGGGGTAAGGAGTCGCACCACTACACTTACAAGATCAACTCACTACGACTGTCAAAGACGAACTGAATCCCTGTGATAAGCCGATCCATGACGAGTGGTTGGGGGTAGCCCCCTCCAAGCGATCCTAGATGGACTTTGCAAGGTGATTGGGGGAGGAGGTGTTGTAATCGTCTCTATGTTTTTGAACAATTCTGTTGTGCTTGAAAGTATTTTTTTGTTTGATATTTCCTCATGACGAGCCTCCAAGCTAGTGTTCTGGGGAACAAGGTAAAAAACTCCCTCCAAGCAGATCTAGGGGCATGGGCATCAGGGTGGGGGCCTGATGGATGTTGGTATGTAAAATGTTCATGTTTTCTGTCCTACATTTATTGTTGTGGGTGTTCTGACACGTGCCTCCAAGCTATAGAATCTCGGAGACAAGGCTAATGATGCTACCTAACAGCGGACTTAGGGGCACCGGTGTCTCAGTTTCATTGGGTGAGGGTGTATGTGTGGTGACAGGTCTTGCTGTAAGTGGTGTATGTTAAAATGAGACTTTAACAGAGGCAACCAAAGTGGTCTTAACTCTATGCTACTTTGGCTAATTGGATCTTGATTCAACTTGATTAAAGTCCCTTCTATAAACTTTCTTTTATCGTAGTGTGGTTCATGGTATAATATTTTTGCCTCATTCCATAAAATCTTGTGTTCATTCTCCCATGCATGTTTAGCTAATTTATAATGTAGTGTTTTACAAATTTTTGTTTTGTTTTTATGTTAATTTATGTGCACATTTAGTTTCTCCTATGTATTCCCTATCACATTCATGCTTTATACTGTAGATACAAATTTTGGAGGCTTGGTCTTCATTGTATGGTTTTGTCTTACAAAAATAATGTTGTCTTAATGTGTTTTGTGTTCTAAACGCTGTTTTTATATTATATTTACGGGCAATCCGCCTTATTTTCTCGGACAATTTGCGAATATAAGATTTGTTAATATATGGTTTGTATTTTTTTTTGTTTTTGTGCTATGTTAGGTGTGCGTGTTTTACATTTGTTTATAATCTTTGACGTGTAACCATTATTTTTTAAATTGAGTGTTATGTTTTCAAATTTGTTATTTAGATCTGTTTTATATTTACACATAGTTTTAGCTCTGTCAAAGAGAGAGTAGGCTACTCTTTCTTTAACAGATTGACTGTGGTTGGACTTAAAGTTTAAGTATCTGTCTGTGTGGGTCTTTTTTCTACAAACTTTAGTATTTATGGTGTTCCCTTCCCTGTTCACAGTTACATCCAAAAATGTGAGTTTTGTGTTATTTTCCTTCACTATTGTTAGTTTTATAGTTGGGGATATGCATGTTGTTTAAGTGTTCTTTGAAATCGTCTAGTTTCTGTTCCCCATGACTCCAGATGACAAAAGTGTCATCCACATACCGAAGCCACACCTTTGGGCTGAAAACTGCAGAAATAATTGCTTTCTGCTCGAATTCCTCCATGAAAATGTTGGCAAATATCGTTGACAGTGGAGACTTGCTCTGTGTTTTGTTGACTGATATCATATTAAGCATTTCTGTTGTATTTTATATTGTATATTATATTCTGTATAATTATGTTATGTGTGGTAGTTTTTTTTTTTAACTTTCAACTTTCAACAATAATCTTTAGTATCTAGCATGTAGTATTAAGTTTTTTCTGATCTAGTATGGGTTGAGGGAAAAAACTTTTTTAGATGTAGGCTAAGTTAGTAAGTACAGCTGAAGACGGCAGGAGTTAGTTATACCTGTTGAAACGTAGTGTTTGTTTCTTATACATTCAAAGAATTGGAAATCTCAAAATATTACCTACATAATAAGAATTCACCAGCGAAATATGCTGCATGCCACTATAGTATGAAATGTAACAGACTTCCAAAATCATTCCTAAGGATAGTTCGTATTTGAATATATTTGTATAAATTAGTTCACAGATTAGGGATTCTGGTTTAATATATTGAGTAATAGTTTTAATAAAGCACTCTTTAGTTTTTTATGATAAAAATCAATAAAGGGTGCTTTTTAAAATTTTTTACTTTATTGAATATATTTTTATAGGGGGCCTAGTTCTGGTTTTTTCCTGATTAATATTTGTGTCTTACTGTCAATATAATTGCTCTACAAATATACAATCACAGCCAGAAGGGAACGTAACTTAGGAAATTAGTAAGTGAAGTGTCCGTTTTCATATATAAGATAAGAAAAAAAAAATGCTGGAAGACATGTGGGGCCAAACGTTCCTCAGATTATGTGATGGAGCAATTATTTCCTAATTTATATTTAATCATTATTTTTATAACCATATGCTCATTAAATTATTATTCATAAATTAATTAGTGTCATGAATTCCCAATAAAGAGGTGTTACTCTACAAATTTCTTTACACAGGTGAAAGAAAATATCTTTAAGTGCCAATGACAGCTATTGATCAATAACACAATAAATGAACTAAACAATAAGATTTTTTTATACACACATTATATAGTACAAAAATAGCTGATAAAGTTGGTTCATTGTTTATTTCTAATCTATTGATTATGTCATGGATCTTGTCCCTAATCAACCCATATAATCCAATGCAAATAAAAACAACAAACTAAGTTGGCAAAACAAGAAAAATAGCAAAAATGAATGCAATCAAAGTATAAGTGCCAGTTTTGCAACTCTCTTTCAACATGCAGGTGTGGTGGCTAGGTGGCTAAGGCTTCGGACTGCGGAGGGCAAGGTCCAAGGTTCGAATCCCCATTCAGCCAACGGTCAATACCTCACTCGTTGAGGCCTGCAGGTCCATAAGAACTGGCAAGTAAAAAAAAAAAGAAAAACTATTCGTTACACATATTCTGCATAATATTCAGACACCATTTTCTGAGCTTTGATTTAAGTTAGGGTTTAATGTGGAATGTGTAATCGGATAGACTAATAAGTTTTTTTTGGACATTAAAGATTTGATCAGGAGGCTTGTTAGGTGTTTCTACAACTCAGGCTCATTAGGTTATAAACATAACCATCAAGGTATGAGTGTATCTATACACACTCCATTTAAGAGATCTCCATCAAAGGTTTCTTGTCATAATTTATACTTATAAAAATTTATTTTTTAGTATGAATTTATGAAATTTATATCATATATGTTAAGCAAGAGTTTGTCGTAATATTTTTCTGAAATATGAAGAGATGAAGTTCCTCCTTCAATTAATGTAAATTTAGAAATATAGCATTATATTTTACAGCGTGTTGACTCAGTGCTATAGCTTCAAACGCCTAAGTAATACGTTCAACGTTTGAGTCCCCAAACAAGATTACAGTCCGGGACTCAACCTTCACTTCATTGTTCCATAAAATTTGGAACTCAGGCCTGCAAATCCATGTGAAGTGGGGAATGAAGTTAACAACAAATTTAAATGGGTTGGAATTGTTTCTTTTTAACTTTAACTGATTTGTTTCTACTTTCTACAGTGCACATTCTTGCGTACCTTAGATCAATTTTATTTTGTGAATTTGAATTAGAATATTAATAACTTTCAACATAAATGATACTTACCTTGTTTTCACATGATATGGAGACTTGCTGCATAGGATGTAAAATATCATAAAACATCTGGTTAGGGTGTTCTCTGTGGATCTCATTGGCACACTCAATACAAAGGTAGAGGGGAGGTGGTGAGTCAGTAGCAAAGGTGATGGATATGCAATGGTCGAAGCACACTTTGGCTGCTTCAGAGTTTCCAGCATTTGGACACATGTCTCTCTGGCACGGAAATGGTTTTCTGTCTGTTAGAAAAAAGTTTCGTTCAAAAATATTATGAATAAAATTCAATTCATAGCCCCTCCATAACAACTGTTTAGTATTTGATTTTACTGGCATCAGCAGTATGTGAATAAAATATGCTAAACGCCTAAACTTTTGGATTGTTAGTAAATTTTAGTACATCATTAGTATTTAAATAAAATTATAAAATTTTAACTTCATAGCATGTTGTAATTTTTTCCTAAACAATAGAACATAGGTATTTCAAGAACAAATTAAGTTATTATAAAATATTTTGTTGCATGTCTAAAAAGCAGTGAAATTAAATTGCTAGATATATTTCACATTTTTGACATAATATTTCATTAAATTTAGTTTTAAATTGAAAGTTAACAAAATGCTGTGGGTGTATTAGGGGTTACAAATACATATATTATGTAATATAGTATTGTCCAGCCTAATGTGGTAATGTGGTGAAGGTCAAGCCGGATATGATAAAAGCGGGATAAAACATAAGTCATAAATAACTTGGTTTTATTGGAGAAACACGTTTAGAAACTGATAACAGACAGCACGCGTAAGCAGAGCGCCTACAATTGCATGTGACACAACACGCACTGCAGCATTTGTATTGAAACGAACTATGTTTCTCATGATCGCCGACTTTGACGCTACTTTGCAATACAATACGAAAGATATTTTTTCCAAACAATGCCGATTGCCGAGGATGTGTACATAATATGAACTTTTTCACCTCCCCCACTCGCGAAATGGACTCTTCCAGCCAGCCAGACTTAACAAAAGTAGACAGCATTGCCAGCTCGGATCTTCAGACGCACCATTAAATTATTATGCAGTCGCTTGTTTAGAGGGTGACTAGTCAATACAGCGCCTGCAATTTGCGAAATGAAAAACCGAAACACTCGTGTACGACATTTGCATTCCAAAACTGAAAGGGGCTTCCGACTAATTGTAATTTTATCTTGTAAATAATTTGTATTGTTATCCACTTGCCGAACCGGATAACACGGATAAAGCGAGGCCGGATAATCGAGGTTGTACTGTACCAAGTTTATAGTATAACATAACTGTTATAGACTGATTTGTTTGTCTGTACGATGTTTTAACTTCATATAACTTGTTTCTTCAAGCAGTACAAATTGTTTTCAAGCACAATTTAATCTAAAATAGACTGAATAAATATCTATATCTATAAAATCCAATGTATGTTTGTTTGTCTGTCCTTTATGCGCTACCAAACCATCCAGCCGATTGCCATGAAACTTGGGGAAGTTGTTCTACATACCCCTGGGAAGGTTTCTGTCCTATTCCCGTTTCTTTAATCCCTCAGGGCTTAAAGAAACGGGACCTTGGACTTCTAAAATTTTCAATGTTAATCAAATAGCAGGATGCATGAAGGTATAATAAGTCAAATATAAAAATAATATCAGCTGTGGGTTTTAAATATGTCAAAATTAAATTAAACCATGTGTTAATTTTTAAACTGTTTATATTGTTATGTTTTGATTTCTTGTGAAGCTATATTAATTGATTGATTTATTTGATTAACAGCTGTTAAATAAAAACAAATAGAATAAAATTGTGGTAGGCAAAACTTTCAAAATTAAAAATAATTGAGTACAGTAGTAAACTACACAAAACATCAGCTGTTGTAAATTGGATACTGTGTAAACTGAAAGGCTGCTGCACATTTCAATGATACAATCAAAACTCAATATTATGACCGGCAAAGCGGGCGGGTACAGCTAGTAATCTATATTTTATGTTGACAACTGTGTTAATGTGCTATCTTCACTATTTAAAAGGTTTTGCTCGTATTATATTTATATGATGTTTCACTCATGCAGTGATGTGGCATCCTTAGTGAGTGTGAGGGATACCACTGAGGATGCCACATTACAGCATGGGTGAACAAGTTACTATGTAAATAGTAGCTAAACACAGTTGTCACTGGAAAATATATATTCTAGTTACTACACTGACCTTTTCAGCCTAAGATCTAGAATAAACCGGGCATTAAAGTTATTTTAATATACTCAACAATCATACATTATTGGATTATATTTTTTTTAAGACTTTATTTTTTAAATTGTTGTAAGTAGAAAGTGTTAAACTATGATACCTTCATTTTTGACCAGTGTTGTATATTACATGATTACAAACTTTGGAAATTTTAAGTTTTTCAACTTTTATAAAACTTGATTTTTTTTATCTTGGCCTGGTAATAAATTTTTTTAACGTTTCTTAATGATTGAGACTACTTGATAAAAGAGATTTTTCTATTTTTTCCACAATTAGAATTCACAACTTTCAATTAACATAAATCAGGAAAAGTATTTCTTAACATCACTACACAAAATTACAATATGGATGTCATTCAAGATAGAGTTAACATTAGAGATGATCCTTTGATTAATTTCATTTTCATTTAATACAAGAGAATCATCCTTACTGTAGAGTTTAGGAGGGACACCCCGGCGTTCAAATAGACTGGAGTTGAAAGTTGGCCAGTAATAGAACAGAAGTTTGGCAGCAGAAACTCTTGCTCCTGAAGTACCATAGGCTATGACACACAGCAGATCTTTTACAAGGTTCAGCTTCAAAGTCATCAAACATTCTAGTAGCTGACAGTGATGAGCTGGAAGGAAGAAATAGACAATTATAAAAACAAACAAAAATTAATAATTGGAGTATTTAAGTTGATAATTTATACAACAGTTTTTTTATAGTATTTATTTTTGTAAAGCCAAGATGATATTTATTTAATTACAGAGATTTAGAATTACTTTTAGTTTCAAATGTTCTTGGGACTCAATTAACAGATCTTGATTTTGTCTAACTTGATTGTCCATTGATAGATATTGTCATTTAGAAACAACTGGTTTGATTTTCCTTCAGAAGTGTTATTTGACACCTTCCAAACTACCAGACAGTAAAATTGAAATAAAGTTAAATATTCCAAGATATGATTGAAAAGTAATTTTTTTACTTACCCATATCCTCAGAATACTGAAAGACCATCATAACCACTGCGGAGGCCGACTGACTAGCATAGTTGTTTTGTATATCATCTGCATTGCGAGCTATCAAAGTAAAAGACAAAGTTATATGGACCTATAATATTACTGTAGTAAATAAAAATTAACCCTCTAGATGTTCCATCACAGAGTTTTCTCCATGCATGTATATAAATGTAAACTATTACTGAGCTTTGCAGTCTAGAGTCGCCAAACTTTGTGTACCTCACGAACCCTTTCACGGAATACCCTCAAACTACTATTTTTATCCCCTTGCACATTTACTTCAATTTAGCAGTCGTTCACCTGACAGCACAGAGCTTTTCTCCGTTAGCTACCGCTCACATTACTAACCAGCAATAAACTTCCGTGTGCCACCTTTTCCGTTAAACAAAAATTAACAAATAGTATTATAATTTTCTACATAAATAGTGTTTTTAGTGCACAGAAAGTGTGTAAATATAGTGTAAATATATTTTATTTGTATAAATCTTAAGTTGTTCTCTTGTTGGTTAGTCGTTTCATTTTTTTTCTAGATATTTTATATTTTACTAATAATTTTGAATATATGTAAATTATGTTTTTAGAACAAAATTTACATTATAAATATACATTAACCTGTATAAGTAAATAAATATTAATAATAAGAAAAATAACAGTACATATATTTCTGAAATATAATTGTTTACATTATTATAATTATGTATTTTTACTTAATTATTATACAACTTTTACTTAATTGAGAAAGAATACTAATTATCTTATACTAATAGATTCAGTTTGTATAGTTAAAATGTAAAGAATTTGCAACGTATTTCACAATCTATTTTCAATAAACCTGGCGGAAAACTCTGGGTGCCACTTCTTGTGTTTTAAAACCAGTTCCACCTTTGGAGGGTTAATCAGTGTATATCGAGACTTAAAAAGAAAGTAATCAGGGATTTAGACCTGGTTCTTGAGCTGTCAAATAAGGAATGGTTCCAATTGCAATTGCGTCGTCAACCGTTATAAATAAATATAGACACTCCTGCATGCTTTGTGAAGCAACTACATCACTCACCATGCTCTTGTAACCTTGGCATTCAGCCTTGGTCTGTAGTCTATACTTACATTAACGACAATAGATTAAGAGTACTATACATACCAATAAAATAACAAACAAATATTATGTATTGTTTTTTATTTCAATTTTGAATCAAAATTGTTGAATTTATTGACAGTAAGTGGTATTTTGACCATAAATAGATTATATTTATTGAAATATAATTAGAAGAGGATATTCACTTACTGATCGTAAAGGGAAGGATATAAAAACATAGAGAGTTGACAATTTCTTGGTGGAGTGATGAAGGCAGGGCAGCCATAGAGGATGCAGTCAAATAAGGCAAAGTGTCAATCATATCAGGATCCATGAATGGAAGAATGCAGCCCAAACACTGAAGAAGGGCCTGTCCAAAAGCTGTAAAATTAATCATCAAACTAGTAATATTTTGTAATATTTATTAATATTAATTAGTCCGTAGCGAAGTTGGTCAAAGACAGCTTCATTAGCTAAAAGTCCTCAGTTCTATCCCAATCAGAGTCATAACAAATTTTGAAAGGGACCTGCTGTTAATTACCGGCTGTTCATTTGTCATTGGGCTATTAGTTAATGACACTTTCTAAGGAATAGTCAACCTTAGTTTGTAACAATGACTACATTCACTCATTTACACTCATCACACTCATTGGAAACCCATATTCGCCCATATCTTGACGATTGGCATCTTAAGAATAAATATATAAATTAGTAGCATGATTTTCAAATGTCCAAATATACCTAATGAGTGGGGAATGTCATCACCACTGTTTGTTGTCAGGCCTTTAGTTTGGTGGTTCATGCATCAGTGTGATTTTCTTTGTTCCATTTATTGCTTTTCTTCACTAGTTAACAACATTAAAGGTTTCTAAGCATGAACCTTCTTGCATTAAAGGTCCTTTGCATTGCAGCCTGAAATGATTCCACATGGCTGGATGCTTTTACTAATTAAGTGTTTCTCTAAATCTGTTATGATCCATTTGTATATTTGTTAACTAGTCTTTTTTTTAGTTCATTACACTCTTACTTCTTTTGTATTTTATTTAAAAAGGTATGTTGCGAAATATTTCTTAGTTGTATTGACCCAACTGCCAGCACATACACATACAGTGGTATTGTTTTGTTCCACTTGCCCGCCTATACACATACAGTGTACACGTAATATGGTTAAGAAGACATGAACAGATAAGATTGTTGAGTTTGTTGTTTTGTTTGGTCTTTTTAATTTATTAAATCTAGTAGGTAGATTGAGAGCATTTCTGAACTATTTAGATGATGCAATGTTATAGCAAAAATGTATTTAATCAGTTCCTAAAGAAAGATAAATGTTACAAAAACATCCATATACTTTTGTACACTTACGGAAAGCCTGTTGAATTTAAGTTAAGTGATAAGATTCAGGTCAAGTAAAATTTAGTTTATCTTAGTTTTGTACATTAGTCGTTTGTTTCATTTCTAACTGTAGTATAATGAGATTTTTCGTGTTTTGGATCATCTTATGAGTATTAGTGAGTTAAGCTTTGTGCTTTGAGACCAACAATCTGTTGGACAATGTTAACTGTCTAGTTACTTTTGAGGCCCTTCCTCTTCTCTGTCCTTGTCTAACACCTTCACTTAACCCGTTACTCCGAACTACGCACTTGAGATGATTGTAGGTCTGACTGGCGTAGCCTGGGTGGACAGTTTCATGCATCGGCCTTACCGTAAACGGAGATGAGCAACTCACCTTCCTCTAGAGTGAACATGATATTAAGGTGGCCATTCCCCAAACTGCCAAGCCACTGATGGAAAGTTGACAGCCTATAGTAAATCGCTCTTCTCTTCAACTGTATTGTTCACGATTATTTTTGTAATGAGTTATAATGAACACTTTGTAATTAAAAATGTCCATTCTAATGGATATTAAGAGTTGTTTTATAATTTTAAATCGTCAAAAATAACATTTAAAGTTTCATATATTTAACACAAAAACCCTTATAATATTATTAAAATACTCAATTTTTTTACAAAAACCAACTTATGGTCCACCAGAACACTTCTTCAACTACCAAATGACGCTTCAAGTGTGTTGTGATATGATTTATTACGAACCAAATCATTTAAATAGGAGCCCATGTTTATGGCATTATTTGTGCAGCAAAATGACCCCCTTAAAATACTGTAGAGTACAATAAAATATAATTGTTTTTAATACCAACTATTTTTTTTCTTCAGTTAATTCAACACAAAGGTTTGTCATACAGTTTTGCATTGATAGTTTTAAATTTAATAGGATTTTAAATATGATTTTTACAAGATTGTGAGAGCAGGAGTGTGTGCTATGATGGCACAGTCTGAACATTGATTGCTGATGAAATACTTCTGCAACATTCACAGTTCAGTAGTTAATCAAACTTTACTTAAAATGTGCAGTATCCAGCTTACTTTAAAACTACCTGATCCTTATATTAGAGTAAAATAGTTACAAAAACATTTTACTTTATTTAAAGTTGAACGAAATATTTACAAGAATATCTGGCAACAGTTACCTTTGCTACTTAATTGTTTAACTTGCTGGAACCTTTTTGTCAAAGGAAAAGAGACTTGCTGGAACATTTTTGTCTTATGAATTGAGATTTTGTTTATATTAGAGTAATTCTTAACTTCATATTTTCATGCATATAGGAAATTATGACTGTATTTCATTGCTTAGTAATCTAGAGACTGATTATAGCACATATTACATATAAAACATTAAAAAATTTGTGTTGCAGTTTTGCAGTAAACCTCCTTTATAATAAACTACAGATTTATTCAAAATATATTTTTTATTTATTCATGATTAGCCTTCTGGAATTGGTATTTGAATTAATAGGTTACGTACCTTTTTATCGTCTTCAATTCCTGTTATAGTAACAAGGTTTACTATAGATTCGACTATCAAGTAGTCATTTTCAAAACTCAAGAACGTTAAATCTTCATAAAAGTGATGTTTTCAAAGAATAAATATTAAAACACAATTAGCAACATTTAAACGAGATTGTACTGTAAATCTCGTTTAAATGTTGCTAATTGTGTTTTAATACTTATTCTTTGAAAACATCACTTTTATGAAGATTTAACGTTCTTGAGTTTTGAAAATGACTACTTGATAGTCGAAACTATAGTAAACCTAGTTACTATAACAGGAATTGAAGACGATAAAAAGGTACGTAACCTATTAATATTTTTTACAGTCATTCCAAAAAAATAGACGAAAAATATGAACGTGACTATATTGAAGAATCATGTCAGCCTGCTGAAGTCATAAACTATTTTGGTTTAAAAAAAATATAATTCAGAGCTTTTGGGGTATTTACTTTTATGACAAAACTTTTAAGTCAAATCTATCACATATTTAGTAGTGAAATATCAGGTACGTACTTCTTTTATTTTTCCAGTAATGAGCAAATTCTAATGATATTTTTAAATATACTGTTCTTATAATTTTAGTTGAGGTACCTAATTTGATAAAACATAGCTGATAGTTATAACAATATTGATTACAATTCTGTTTTACTGTTTGTGAACTAAGATCTAGTAACAGAAAACATTCAAGTCACAACAAATTTTATATAAAATGTATAAAATACCATGTAGTCCGAATTGGATCATGGGAGCCACATCTACAAGTTGCTGAAGAGCGAGATACAATCCCTTGTAGTCTAGGCTGGGGTACAGAGCCATTCTGACTGTGTCTTTGTCCACACACTTGAGAAGTTCTAGAGGCGAGTTAGGCACATCTTTCAACACAGCTGGGTACAAACAATATGAGAATTAGTAATGTTCTAGAACAAGTACATCAATTTAAATCATTATGGTATTTGATAAAATATTAATAACGTTTTTAAAACATTAAGAATACTTCAATACAACTCAATTGATTAAACAACACAATAGCTGATCCAGTCTAAACATTGTGGCAGGCAATTGGGCTCATTGTTGCAATGACAGATCCATATATCTAGCAGTGACTTTACTAAGAATATGACAATGTGTGGTGGGGGACAAAATCTGTTGTGCAAGCGCTATTCGCAGGCCATTAGTCATGGGTTCAGATACTACCTTATTCTGATTGAACAGTTAGTATGGGCGTGAGGCGGTGTTGCTACTAACTGTATTACTAAACAGACATTTTAACCCTAGAATGGACGGGCTGGGTCTGTGAGACCCAGATGTTTTATTTTTGATGAGTGCTCAAGGTCACGTCTGCAGAGCGGGCTGGTGTGGCCTATAGCTTCCTGAATCTCCCTACAGATTGCTATGAGTTCACTGTCACTACGCCCCAAGCGTTAGTTCACTTGTGGCAGTGAAGCGAAATGCGTTGGGGCCCAGTAGACCCAGCCCGTCTGTTTATGTGCCTGTTTTTTGCCTTCAGTCATTTGCATTTTTTATGTTTTATGTGCTTGTAAATCGTAATGTGCCATGTTAGGAGTTTTGAATTTTAATAATTACTAAGTTAATGTTTTAAATAACTGATTTTAACGACTCAGCATTATGAACCGTGAATATGTTGATCGCAGTAGTGAAATCGATAGATTTTTACAAGAAGATATTGATAGTGAAATTGATGACTCGTATGCTGATCCAGACTTTGAGCAACATAGTGATCATGCCACTGAAAGTATTTTTGTAAGCAATGTAGTCTGGCTATGCCTTTTACATGCATATACGGTGTGCGAAGACTGCAGTGCAGAGTAAGATCTTCATTTCATAAATGACAAAATTCAAGACTTTGAAATAAGAAAACCATTCATTATATATTTTTAGTATTATTACATTTCTTTTTTGTGACTATTATCTATAATCAAAATCGTACTATAAATCTAAAATTAATTCAAATAGTATTTTTAAGTGTTTTTTTAAATATTTTTTGTAAAAATGTGTAAAACTTAAGTATATGTTTTTATTTATTTTATAGAAGTAACAGATGAATTTAATAACTAGTTAGTATTGCTCAAATATTGTCTGTAATTCAAAAAATATCATAGTTTGTGTGAATAATAAATGTTAAATTGAAAAAAAAGTGTCTTTTATTGTGGGTCTGTCAGACCCCGCCCGTCCATCCACATACCTTTTTTCCACCCGTCCACTGTAGGGTTAATAATAAACATCAGCAATTAGTAAGAATAGATATTCAACACTTCTTCAAGATAACAGTTTGTCTAGACCAATGTTTTCATAATAGAGCCTTCGACTCTTCGCTCCATTGTTAACATTACTTAATTATTAACTTTAGAAACAACATAAAAAAGTCATGAAGTGTAAATAGAAATATGTCATTTTATCTAGTGTTATCAATTTAATTAATGCCAGTAAGGTGTATTTGTAAGTATTTAGAATAGGATGCAGGAAGAAGATTAAAATACCCAGTCTGGATTCTGGCATCATTATAAATGGTAATAGAAATGTGCGACATTCAATCTTGTGATCTGCAGTGATTCATTTCAACAAATATTTTACAAGAAAAATTAAAGACTACTTACTCAAGAGTGTCTGTGAAAACCATTTTATTGCATTTGCAATGTCAATTCCCGATGGAGTAGGGAGCACACCATGCTGAAGGCGTAGATGATAATCATTCAAATTGCGGATTTTCGCTGTAACTATTCAAACTATATTAGAATATGACATAGAAATGAATAGGCTTTATATTTTAAATAAAATACTATATGACATAGAATAAAATTATTCAAGTGCATTAATGTGTAGTAAGAAAAATTGTTTTTAAATATAAGAAAATGTTTTAAAATAAACAGTAATTTACACTTCAAAATTATTTTCAGTAAGTAGCAGTTTTGTTAGTTATACAATAATAATAACTTTCTAATATTAGATCACACAAGTATGATATACTTTAGCACTCAATATTTGTCAATGGCATTTCATTTAAATTTAACATATGTAAAAATGTAATCTAAAGATGTATAAATGCTTACAGGCTGCAGCTCTAGTCCCCATGTTATTGATGTCAGTCAGTGCAGAGTGCAATTAGATGAAGTTCACTCTCTCAAGAGATATTTAATTTTAAAAATTTATCCTAAATAAAACTGTCACATGATAAATTTTATACTGAAGTGTTTATTATAATTTAAAAAGTTGATTTGTGATCAAGAAATAGTGACTTTTGAAAATAAATGCATCCTTCAAAAATTGCATGCTGATTCCAGTTTATCAAAACAAGACGGTTCGCCGGACTTTAGACGACTCAGCATCTAGATCCACCCCTCGGCCCTCTCCACTCTTGAGATCAGATCACCACCCCCAAACACCCTCGCCCACTTCCAAACATAAACAGCCGCCATCAATAAAGTGCAGACGACGACATGCGCATTATTATAATTGAAAATGAAAGAACCTATACTATAGCAAATGTTTTGGTAATAGTTTAGTAGAGGTTTTGATTATAGAAACACATGGTATGAATTGAAGACTTGTTTATGTAGACAATAGCAGAAAGCGCCTAGCAACAATATTATTTCTATATAAGTAAGGATAAGGAAAGACAAGAAAATAACAATTGATATATTAGCTAAGTGCCGGAAAACTAGTAGTATAAAGTTTCGCCCAATTAGCGATAAGAACTGGCTAATTGAAGATAACTATGATAAAGCGCGTAGTGTACCGGCAACATTGGCCATGCAGTCAATACCACCATACATGTATGAGTTGGCGGGAGGGTGAATGACACCGTACGTGTTTGGTTAGACGGTTGGGTCAATACCACTGCACGTGTATGGGTGAGTCAGTACGAACGTGTGTGTATGTAGGCAGTATAACGTGTCTTTAGTCTTGCTCTTGGTATGACGTTGAGACTAATTAAATTAGATTAAACGTGTATATATTGACTACTAAACTAGATGCACAATTTGTGGGTCAATAAAGTTGATGATCAAGTTAAACCTATCACCAAACGCCCAGTATTATTGATGATTCAGCTGACCACTACAGGTTTAGAGAGCGATTATTACGGTATTTTAATGTATCCGTTACTTTAAAATGTATCAATCGTTTTCATATTATGTTTTGTACGCCAGCTAACTCTAACTTTACCTCTGAGGGGAGCACAACATGGCAACATTGTATGTCTTGAACGCTTGGCTCCTTCCTGTCGCTCGGATAATTTTTTTTCTTGTCTAGACAAATCACAACTAGAGCTTGATAGTTTTTATAAGTTAAAATTGTTCGATTGACTTCGTTTGTTGATATTTGTAAACAGTAAAAATAGTACTTCCCAGTTAAACACGAAAAAGATTTTAATTCCAATTAAAAGATAAATTTGTACCTTCCTACATTATTCCCAATTGTGAGTCACCAAATGTAAAATTTAGAGGAGGGCTGGGGTGGTCTGGATGTGACGTTTCCTGTGTCGATTTTCTAGTTTAGCCCGCAAACCTCAGAGGTAAAGTTAGAACGGCTG
Source organism: Stictocephala bisonia (assembly GCA_035578905.1). Lineage (NCBI taxonomy): Eukaryota > Metazoa > Arthropoda > Insecta > Hemiptera > Membracidae > Stictocephala > Stictocephala bisonia. Next base: position 117,667 of record JAQJVL010001891.1, read on the forward strand.
GACTATAGTAAATCATATTTCCACAGAACAAAAATGTACCATATTGAAACATTGATAATTGCTTCAATATCACAAAGAATTAAGCATTCTGTTTATATCTGATAAGAACATTGTTTTTTGGAGTTGGTAGGATTTATTTGTAACAATATTTTCATAACGTCCTCAATCCAATACAATAAATAATTGTTTATACATTCCAAGTTGTTTCGGAAAGAAAAATCCACCATAAATCTAATAATATTTTATTTTTTTGGATTGATATACATGTATTTCGTATGTCTTTCAAAACCTGTTACCAAACTAAAGGACGCAGGAATCAGATGAACTAATAACATCTAAATAAAATAAAATCTGAAGTACAAACTACGGTACTTATGTCTTTAAGTATTTACACATACGACAAATATATTAAACTCGTAAATACCGGAGTTTTAATAATTTTATCTCCCGGTACAGAGCTAAATCCAGGTTTCGTGACCATTCAATATCTTCTTTTCCCATTGAACGAAGACCAGATAACCACCCCTTTGAAAATAGAGCAATGTGCGATCATTAATTAGTGATCCATAGTTTGAATTTCGACTCCGAAATCACATGACTGAATATTTGCCATTTCCAACTAAATTTCCAATAGTTTCATTTTCCCACCCTTGTGCGAAATCGACTGAACATAGTCTATTCTATACAAGGAAGGTTCATTCCACCGATGACGGTCATAGTGTCTGATAACATAAACTTACTTCACTCGTCATACATATCACAAGTTAACGCTCAGTTGCGGGGGTTTTTTTTTACCGAAAATTCGTTTGAGATTAACTAGAAAGCTAGTTAAAGAGGTGGTTTCGTAGGTCCTGCACGTTGTGGGGTATCATGCAAAATGGGAAGATTGGGAGTAGATAAGATCTTTTAGAACTCTGTGGGAAGTGCACCTTTACAGTTTATATCCGGAGGAGTTATGAGTTATGCAGGGCCGGCTCTAGGTTTTTTGGCGCCCTAGGCGGAAAAAAAATTCGGCGCCCACTTAGTGCCGGAAATAGAACTTTTTCTGATTTATTACGTATAAAAACACATAAAAACATATTTCCGTTTTTATTATTAATAACCATTTCTTTTTATAACCCTTTTTTTATTAATGAATGGGATGTGTAAATAAAATGAATGTTAACTTTATATACAACACATGTTATTTAATATTCATAAACTTATTCACAGTATTTAAAGTCCTAATGGTACTTTTCTAGCTTTCTGTTTGGCAAATTCTTTTATGAGGGCTTTTGAGTCTAACTGTCTTGCTAAGTCATTTTCAATGGATATTGTTGTTAGACCCACAAGTCTCTCCTGGCTCATTGTACTGCGCAGATAGGTTTTAATCATTTTCAATTTAGAAAAACTTCGTTCAGCACTAGCTACAGATAGTGGCAACGTAAGCAAAATACGTAGGGCTACAAAAAGGTTGGGAAATCCGTTTTCAATGTTATGTTTGTACATGTAGTTCAGGACGCTCTCAGGGCTTGATACTGAATCTTTAATATGATATGAAATAGCTCTTAGTTCCGAACACAGTCCTGTAGCAGCAATGTCTGATTCATTTAAACCTTCAGCAGTTTTGATACTTAGTGATTTTTCCAGGTTTTGACACATAAACTTAACTTCTGAGGTAGTCTTGTTTTTAAGTTCGGGAATGTTGTATAAAAATCCAAATACATCAGATACTTGATTTAACTGTGAAAATCTTTCTTTTACCAAACTAATAGCTGTATCTAAAGCAGCATAGTAAAAATTGATCTTGAATCTTTCTGAGGGGTCAGCTGCAACACTTTCTAATTCATCTATTGATTCATAATCGAACATTTTCTTCTTTTTCCGGATCCGGACCTTCTCTTTCTCAAAAACTGGTTCTACTCCAATTTCTTCTGCTACTTCATTAGCATCAACCAAAACTTTCTTGAACTCCAAATCACTTCTTGCTGTGACCAAAAACTCTTCGGTTTTTTTTAGGTGACTAACTGCTCTCTGTAAACTCAAGTCCTTTTCTTGCAATATCTTGCTGGTAATGTTTATTTGGAACAAAATGTTGTGCCATGTGACAAGTGCGACAGTAAACTTGAAGTTGAAAATATTTTTAAGTAACCCAAGTGCTTCTACCTTCGCAATACTGCCACTCGATCCTTTTAGAGAAATGTCTTCAGAAATCTCTTCCAAAGCATCACAAACATGAGATAACTGGTACCGCAGAGGTGTTAGTGCATCAATTCGGCTAGACCATCTTGTGTCACTTAAGGGTTTCAGTGTCAAAGATGGGACGTGACGAAGCAATATCTCCCATCGGCGAGTTGATGCTGAAAAGAATACATATGTTCGTTGAAATACATAAAAAAAAACTAGTAAGGTCTACACAGCATGATGCTGCATCGTTGACTACAAGGTTTAAAGTGTGTGAGCAGCATGGCACATAAAACGCACGTGGGTTGACATCTAAAATTATTTTTTAAACTCCACTTTCTTTTCCTCTCATGTTGCTGCCGTTGTCATAACCTTGCCCTCGCATATTCTCTACTAGCAATGACATGTCTTTTAACTTGTCTAGTACGGTACTACTTCTGTCATGAACTCGCCGGTACTTTCTTTTAGAGGTATAAACCCCAAAAAGTGTTCTTTCACTAGTACTTGATCACAACTAGACTCTTCTTTTGACGTTGCCAGAGAAGATGTTGGAAGAGGAAGTTGTACAAATCGAATGATCATTGTCATTTGCTCTATATGGCTAATGTCAGGGGTACAATCTAAAATTATGAAAAAGTATTTAGCTTTTTGAACTGAAGACAAAATCTCTGAATGTATGGCATTAGCTAACACTTCAATCATTTCATTTTGTATATTTTTTCCTAAGTAATGAGTGTGCCTTTTTTCGTCACTTTTGATTTTTCGTAGATGCTCATTCATAATTGGGTCAAACTTGGCCAAATATTCAATAATTTTTAGAAAGTTTCCGTTGTCATGGGCATCTAATTTTTTTGTTGTACCCCGAAAAGCTAAGTTTTGGGAACCAAGAGTTTTGACGAGAGCAAATAGCCGTTCTAGAATATTCTGCCAGTAAATTTCCTCTTCTTTCAATTTTTGTTCAGTAACATTGTCAACCGTTGAATTGTGTTTTAAATTTGTCTTCAGGGTTTTCCATTTCTCAAAGTTTTGTAGGTGTTCATTTGATGTTTCGTGCGTTTCAAGGAGGGCAGAAATATTGTGCCAATCATTACAACCACCTTGGCCAAGTGAAGAAGATACATTTACACCAAAAACCTTACAACAAAAACAGAAGACTTTGTCGGTAGATTTTGAATATTGAAGGTAGTCTCGGTATACATCTTCTCCATTCGGAAGCCTTCTTCTGTAATGGAAATCAGAAAATGTTCTGTTATTCTTACCTTTTGGAAATTTGCCTTTTACTTGATCAAGTCCATGTTATACTAAAATAGTCAGTAACGTTTTACGACTAATATTTGGAGTGGCCCAAGAGGCTGGGTCAGCATAATCAATCGTAACTGTGCCAAGGCTTGATTTTTCCAGCGATAATTCCTTAGGTGCATCGGCATCGGTAATGTCCATTTCAACTAAATTATCATTATTAGGACATTTTTGAGGCTGGAGCTGGTTTTTATCTCTGGAAGTAGATGGTGATTCATTATCTGTTTTCTCATTTAGTAGAGATGTGTCATTTGGTTTAGTTAAGTATTTTTCAAAAGACCCTTTAGCTTTTTTTGTTGATTCTTCTCTTTCCTTTCTTCTTTTCTTAAACCAAGCGCCTGAAGGTTTTCCTGACATGATACACGTATCTGAAAACAATGAATAAAGTAAACTAACTTTCAAATAAATATTTATTTTTCTTTCTATTTTATGTTTTCCACAACTATAATTATTTTTATTAATTTTGATAAGCGAGCTCAGTTGGTCGGAGATAAAAAAAGGTAGTACAATATTATACATTTAAATACTGAGCTTGGTGCCCGGGTGTCGAAGACGGCAGACAATAGACATGTGTTTCAGCTGCCACGCAACGTGCGTCAGACTGTACCTAAAGTCACCTCGCCATCCACCGCCACGGCCGAATTTAATAATAATCAAATTGAGGAACAAAGATGCTCAAGTCACCACATGAAAACTCGTAGAAAACAAGCTTATCAGCTGGAGTCTAGACAGATTTCCAGGAGTCTAGACAGATTACCAGGCTCAGGCTGTTATGATTGAAACAGTTTTTTGTAAAAAAAATATTTCTTTAGAAAATGTATAAGACAGTTTTATTTTGGTTTAAAATGATGTGAAACGTGGAAAACTTAAACAAAATATTTTCCGAAATTCCAGATATCTTTTACGTAACCCACTTAATCCTCAAACTATAAAGAGGCAAAAGGCCGAATGCCTTTAGACCATGTAGCTAATAAATAATTATCAGAGAAATTAATTTAGGCATAAGGTCGTAAGCCACTTATTTTGTGGCATGCGACCATTTGGCAAGTTTTTACGATAAACTAATAATATTGACAAAAGGTCATAACCATCAATCACGTGTGGTATAAGATCTTTTGTCATTTCCAGCTGAAATTGAAGCAAGACGTATTTTATAGTTTCTTGTGGGTTACATCTTTTACTCCATGTAAAAATCAGCTGAACATTACAACTGGTGTTCTGTGTTGTTCCTAATCACCTGTTGCTGAGTTGATTGTCTTGTGTCTTGTCATGTTTTAATGAACCGGCATCAATGAGCTTTTATATTTTTTATGTGTAAAATAGTTTACGCCACACTACTCTCTTTTAACTTACTTCCTGTTTGTGTATTTAGTCCTGAAAACAGCTGATTACCGGAACTGTCCGGGAAATTTTCTTACCGGACGGTTAACTGTCCGGGAAGGAAATCGAATGGCTGTGATTGGTTGGTTGATTTTGTAAACAGAAACATAACCTCCAAACTGTCATAGAGGCCTGGCCTAGTAGTGATTGTTGGTTTGTAGTGCATTAAGTGAAAGAAGCAGGTTTAGAAGGCGCTTCTTGTATATTTTACTATGAAATAGTAATGCTTAGTTACCGATAGTCAATAATGAACAAAAGCGTACTTACCTGTCAAGACAAACTTTTTTCGTTTTTGTAATTATAGCAGTCCAACTCACTGACTAACTGTGAAAGTGCACAAAAACAACAACTACACTGAACTGTCAATGCAAAACAACTCAGCGCAGAGCGCCCTCCCGACTTTACCGAATGCGATTCAAGAACTGACTTGTTGAAGGTCACGCGGTGGGGCGGGGTGACGGGTGAGTGCGGGGTTGCTACACACAACACTTTGCTTTCCGCTCGGCGCTCGCTACACACACTTCCCACAGCAAGGTTGCTGAACTAATAAGTATATAAAAAAAATCTCAATTTTGCGCCCTAGGCTTTGGCGCGCCCTAGGCAGCCGCTTAGTCTGCCTATATGGACAAGCCAGCCCTGGGAACCGCTGATAGCCCTCATTGCTATATTTAGTTGTATATCAACATCTCGTAAATGTTTACTATTTAGCCACATGTGAGCTCAATATTCAGTTAGTTGTGGAGTAAACCAGGTATCAAAATATATGACGCAGGACTTGTGCGTTGGTTCCCCGCGGTACTCTGCAAGTTGCTATACAATGTTAGTTTTGGGTCTCACTTTAGCTGCTGTTTGCTTTTGGTGACTTTTCAAACAGAGAGTTATATCTAATCAGACTCCGAAGTACTGTGATGCTCATTGTGTTTCAGCCTAACGCTAGCGAAAAAGATGTTCAATTTTTTATTAGCGATTCACTTACTCAGGTTAAAGCAGGTTACTTTTGCCTTTGTTGGATTGGGATTTAGCTTCCAGGTCCTAAAATAACTATTGAGGGTCGTGAGATCCAGTGTAAGTGTCCTCTATGTTTTTGTATGTCTTAGTGTTGAATTGCGAAAGTAATCATCTGCATTTATGAGATTTCTGCACTGTACAGTATACCGGGAATGTCGGCAGTGTATACATTGAATAAGAGGAGTAAGAACATAGCCTTGTGGCACTCCATCATTCAGGTGCCTAAAAAATGTATTATTAACAATCTGCTGAGTATGAAATTAAGAAATCAAAACAATCAATAACCTAGAATAAAATTGTAAATTTTGAGTAACAGGCACTTTCTGAATTTCATAGGTTGCTGAACGATCTACAAATGCTTTTGATTTTTTTCTTTTCAAGCACATTCTCAATGAAATAACTAAAAAAAAGTAGCTGATAGCGATAATTTCAGCCAGATTTGAACCTAGCTTGTTCAACAGGGATGCTATCATTATGTGATATTCTGTTGTTAATCAGCCTCTCAAGCAATTTTTAGCGGACACCCATAAGAGCTACAGGACGGTAGCTATCTATCGTTCTGGTTTTTTAATTGACTTCAAAACCACTATTATTTCAGATCTTTAAAGGTTTTGGGCTAATATATCCAATTGTTGATATGACATTAAATACTGTTAACAGCTAACATTTTCCTTTTGTAGCGACATGTTTTAAAATCTCTAGGAAGAAGTTATTTATTCCGGCTGCCTTCCCAAATGGCAGAACCGTGACCGCCTCATTTAACTCTTGGACCTTAAAACTCCTAGCTGTGACTGTGGACCTTAAAACTCCTAGGGTCCAAAAGCTTCTCTTGATCTTATGATCTTCTAGATGGCTTATTGTTAATTATGAATGACAAGAAGCAAGCAACAGACAGTGGCATTGACAGGAGAGTTCCGATGTAATTGTGCCCAACAACATCAAGCGTGGCTGTTCCTTGGATGTGCGACCGTCTGAGCGGTCCCGTTCTTACACGCAACCCGCCTGCCCGGTCACTGGTGGCGACTCGGAAGTCACCCTTCATCTGTTGGTCCCTAGGTCAACAGGTCTGTTGGTAATAAGTGTCAGAGAGTCTCCTTACCCCTAGCTTCGGCCTTCTAAAATAAGGCACCTTATTAATGGCAAACCTTGCTGATCTGTTTTAAAATACAGTTACCGAGCGTTTTCACACAGGATCAGCCTCTTTCTACAGCCTTCAAAGAAGGCTACATTTATATTGGTTAGCATAGTACCGATGGACAAAGTCTGAAACGTCCGTTCCAGTAACGGGGCTTTTGGTTGGTATAAGAGCTTTGGCTATAAATTGTTGTGTTATTGCGTCATATTTAAAAGTAGGTGAAGCTGTGAATTTAATTGGAGAAACGAGGCTGTTTTAAGAGCGAAACAATTCATTATGTAGCACTGAACGAGGTCAGGCCTTTATATTACTTTTGATTATATACATATACCATAGATAACTTATCTAAACCTAATATTTGTGCATGTACAATAATTTCTTAGTTGGTGAGGTCTGCCACTACTGCTGGTTTAAACTGCATTACATGCACATGGGACTACATTAGGACTCCACTACTGCGCCCAAAATTAGCTGATCATTTGAGACACAAAATTAAAAATTGGACGAGAAATCTATGTGTGTATAAAATCAATGACATTACTTAAGGGCGTTCGGCCGACCGTTTATTTGTTTGGAGCTGTATGGAGTTTAGTTCAACATTTCGCCGCCACTATCGCCACGTGTAGCAAAGCACAAAGTGAGTGCCTTGCTGGGGGGCATGGGAGAGTAACATCACTGTCGCTACATGTACGGAGTTGCATGTCCGGAATAACTCCCTAATTTATCGTAAACTTTATAAATACCGATATAAATTTTATGTATTATTAATCTACTTTTTTGGCCACAGATAATCAAACAAATTTCAACTTGGAATTCGTATAGATGTTATTTATAAAATAATAATTGGTTAAATTAAAAAAATTCTTCTTATTATTAGTTTTAATTTACTCTAGGTTAGTCAGTACTATTTGTCCACTATATTCTCACAATGTTAATAAAATAAATCGTACGGCTTGTTAATGGGCAAGGAAAGGCCAAAATGGCCACTTTAGGTAGCCATAATTATTTTTTTAAATAATTTTTTTCTATCAACACACTTATTACTTATAAAAATACAAACAATTTTATTTTAAAAAATTCCAAAAATAATTTTTGATCAAACATCCTTAACATTGAGTTTGATGAGAGTTCTCGGTGGAAGAAATGTGATACAGAACTACTCATCTACTAATTTATTATTCAATTGAAAAAAATTCTCATTGCTACTAGGAAGACGGTATGCCATTTGCTTGAACCACAACAGCAAGCCCTACCCTCTAAGTCATTAGCAACAGCACTAACGATTAGTTAATAACACTAAGTAATATAACGCGTAACTATGGGTTTGGTTACGGAGGCAGCAGTTCCGTGTAGCCACCAATATTACTGATAAAATCTTTTTTATAGCCTTAAGATTCAACGTAATTTGAGTTTACGATGATTGCTTTATTTGTTGCAATGAAGATTATTTATACATTAAAGTTTGTTGAATGTAAGTTTAACACTAGAAAATCATACCCCACCCAAACAGGTAGAAAGGTTTATTGAAGCCTTGATAGAGATAAAAAAATGTATAAATCAATATACAGCTTAAAAAACGTACCAATCAGCCAATGATATTATTTTGTTATATATTAAGTACTCGGTAGTCGGGAATAAACCTTCTCTCTCATTCTATACTTATTCTATGGAAATCGCTAATGAAACATATGATTATCAGGTGTTTAAATAAACGGTTTTAGTTATGTCGATTGTCTGTCTACTGTAAATGTATAAGCCAAGCCATAATAATAATACAAATCCGTCCACAATAAGTATATAAATGCTTATCAATTAACTGTAGTAAAATAATTAGGTTTTATGCAATTCAGCATCCTAGGTAAATTATCAAACACAAGCAGATGACAACTTTGAAAGACCAGCCAAACGTGTTAAACTGGGAGGTTTTGTCATAAAACAGGTATTATTTGGATATTCCTTGTTTGGTAAGAGCATTTCTATAAACAGAATGTCTACTTATAAGGAACTAGCCTATATAAGTCCTTATTAAGTTTTCTATTAATATGCAAGAAGCCATATTAGTATGGAAACTATTCACTGGAATCTATTAAGCTTTATGTTCTTTATATCCAAATTAAACCATAATTGTTTGATTTAATTACGTTTACACACCCTAAGTTAGTACAATTTTCAGGTAAATCATTTATGTTGTATTTTCTCCTTCCTTGTGTAGTGTCTTCAAGCACCTTTCCTTCCCTGTATGGTATTTGCTAAGCATCAATACTGTAGATCATTTGATGCTTCATTCTAATAAAGAATAAAATGTAAATGTATACCACACTCACTATAACGTTTGTGGCATATTGATTGTGCTGTCACATTGTTCACTTACATACTCATACTTGGGACTAGCGTCACATTAAATTACACTAGGACAGACCTACCTTCATGGTCTAATTAGGACTAAATGCCAAATAGGCTATAAATTTGGGTATATTTGGCATGGAGTTGAATTTTAGTGCATACCTCGTATTGTAAGTCTACCCTCCTACTGAACACTATGTGTTTCTATAATGTTAGGCTATTTTTGCCAATTTTGTAAGGATAAATTCAAAAATTCATATAAAATATTGAAAATATAGCTTTTTATCATAATATATATAATTTTATTTGTAAAATTATACAGAACGTGTACAAGCAAAATGTAAATGGATTTATTTCTTTTGAAATGTTGAGGTCAAGAGAAGATAAAATAATAATTTTTTTCAAAACGTATTTTCAAGTCCACACTACCTTGAGAAATGTTTATATTTACAATGGTGTATTACAACATTATATAAAAACATTCTGAGATAGCCAATTTGTTCTAAATTTTATTCAAATTTATAAAATATGACTTGGATAAACAATATTTACGTAAACAAAAAACTACAATGAGAAAATCTTAACTATGTACACCGTTTACAGCTGTTCTAGCACCAGCTGTTCCAATGTTGTTATAATATGATAATCTGTATTCTACATACAAACAATAACCATCTACCCACAGATATCGGGAGAAGCGTGAAGAAATGACGATTAAAACGATATAAAATTTGTTTAAAAACAATTATTGTTGGTATCGTCTTTCCGTTAGTTTAAACAAACCATCACGTAGTTGTTTTTGTTACAACTAACATCTATTATAAGTGTAATGCTGCCAAGTAACCGACAACTAACATCGGGAGAGTTAAATGTTAAACTAGGCCTAGTTTAAGTTGTAATTCAGTAAGTGGAAAGTGTGTTTTTTCAGTCGACATAATTATTTCACTTTCAGTTAAATTTAAATAATCAATTGCATTTATTATTCCATGTTCAATGTACGAAAACACGTAAATTCGAATATCAACAATTACAAAAAAAAAAAAAAACTTTTCTGATTGGAAGTTATGCCTGGTATGGCAAGTAGACTTCTCTCTAGTCATCGAAAGTCGCATCTGGAACGGCTTTTGAATTGTGCTGTAATAATGATGATAAGTTTGGTTTCGAGCATTCTTATCATGCTGCGCAATCTATTATCAATAATTAGAACTTAGTCATGTTGATATTTAAAGCAGTTTTGCCAAATCACAATACAAATTATTCCTGAAATATTACCAAGCATACCTATAACAGTGTATTTCACAGCTGATCAGTAAATTTACCAGCTGTTATACTTGTTGGTGGGTGTTTATCCTGTCTAATATATATATATATATATATATTTTGTGGTTTTACGTAGATATATTATATACCAATATGGGACCTTTTTCCGTTAATTCAAAACTACTAATTTTTTTATTGCAATTATTAGGTTAGGTTATCTTGGATTAGACAAAATGCCACAGGTTTGTAAAAAACTCACTGCTTTATTCTTTGTATTGCATTCACTAGCTAGACTAGCATATTTATGGTTATCTGGGTAAATCCAATGATTCATAGACTGCCGAATGATTGGGGAACAGTTTTGAGAGAAATAGAACATCTATCAAGCAGTTGTGAATTAACAGAGAAGATCTCCTAGTTGTTTTAAGCAATTTGTATATTGTATTTTGTGTTCAGTAGTTTTAACGTTCCCCCAATAGATGAAAACATATTATAGCCAGGTCAACCAAGGGACTTAGAACTTGGTGCTTAATTTAAACGACATAGTAAGGTCTGATTTTCCGCAAACAAAAAACCACATACAGAATTCTCTCTCTTGCACAAAATCTGAATCCTGGTAATCATCCTACACAGTCACTCTTAAATTCTATAGTAATGTCCACGCTGATAGCAACTATTGAGCAGATGTCATGTCTGTATTAAGAGGACCAAGCATAGAACCTATAATTTATTTTAAACAGCTGATACAAAAAACTTAAACATGGCAGAAAAGCTTGGCTAGTTTGGTTTCCATTGTGAAATGTTTAAAGCCATTTCTACTAAATCTTGACATGATCGCACTACTTTGCATTCCACTAAATTAGACTTATAGGATTTTCTAGACTTTAAAACTTTGTTATCTATGAGAACGGCAGCATGCTGAGCTTGAGCTTTATATTGATGTGCTGGTTTAGAGATAACCAAGGAGGTAAGGAAGTATAGAAAACCACCCTATAATGAAGTAAGGACTAATGGCCCACACTGGCTGTGTCTACGCTGTTAATAATTGATATCGTCTTCAGATGTTCTTTAATTGTAGTTGAGCTATATTTTAAAATGCTCCAGTAGACTAATTTGAATAAATGTTGAACTGTTTTAGGACAAGAAGGATGCCTGGAAAAGTAAAAGTGAAAATTGTTGCTGGTAGAAATTTACCAGTGATGGACAGATCAAGCGATACAACAGATGCTTATGTTGAAATAAAGCTTGGAAACACAACTTTTAAAACTGATGTTTGTCGCAAGTCTCTTAATCCTCAATGGAATTCGGAGTGGTATCGTTTTGAGGTATGTTTTCATTCGAGATTATGTTTTCATTCAACACCACCGTACATATAATCCCCAATCAATAATACCTTACGTTTAAGTATGGGTCAACACCAACGTACAGTATGGTGGGGAAGGGCAATACCACTGCACCAGCCGTGATTAGTTACTGCTTTAACTGTGTGGTTTTTCAAGCAGCTGTCGAATCACAATTATTAGAAATCCATTGTGAATTTTTATATTTGGATTTTCAAGTCATTTAGTAAAGTGGCTACCATTGTATTAGCCACATTTATTTTATAGAAATAATTTTGGTTGTTTATTGATTAATGTTTCGACTAAGAATCTGTATACACTTGAATATTTCCTTATTGAATATTTCCACCATCAGCCGCCAAGTTTAGCTCTCAACAAAATTCAATAAATAATTTAATAAATTTTCCAAAATCACCAAGTTATACATTTTTCAATCAAAATATTCGGGGTTTAAAAAGCAGCAAACTATCATTAGAAATAACTTTAGATGAACTTAAACCTAATATAATAATTATAACAGAACACAATATGTCTGATGCAGAACTCATTAGCTTTAAATTAAAAGGCTACTCAATAACAAGTTATTATGCTAGAACCACCACTACTGGGGGTGGTGTGTTGATCCTTTCAGAGTCAACATTGAAGGGGAAACAGTTGGCTTGTAAAGATGTAGAAGCTCTATGTGAGGATAAGTTATATGAGTGTTGTCTGGCTAAGTTTAAATTTGATGGCAAGAAAATAGTATTGGCAGGAGTATATAGGAAGCCACAATTAAACAATTCTGAATTCTTGTATAGACTTAACTTAACTCTAGAAATTTTATTAAAGAAAGAAAAAAATGTAATTGTTTCAGGGGATTTTAACATTGACATATTAGATTCTTTAAAATCTAGGGATTTGAAAAATGTCCTTAAAAGTCATGGAATGAGACATCTGGTAAATTTTCCCACAAGGGTAACTCCTATTTCGTCATCATGTATTGATAATTTTTTTACAAATATAAATTTTTTCCAATTTAAAACTTCGGGCGTTATTACTGCCCTTTCAGATCACGATGGGCAGCTTTTAGAGGTTTTTAATATAAATAATTCAAGTCCACAAAAATCGCCTAAAAATTCATTTGTTAACAGTCGAAATTTCTCAAAAGCAAACATGTCTATGTTTGTCAAACTATTAACCAAAGAAAATTGGCTCCAGGTTTTCAATGCAAACATTGACCAAAAATATGCAGTATTCTGTAATATCTTAAATTATTATTTCAATCTAGTCTTTCCTTGTAAATTAATAAAAAAAACTACACGTAAAAATCACTGGATTACTGATGACCTAAAAAATGAAAAAAGGGAAATTATTGAATCATTCAAAAAGGCTCGGACCTCTAAAGATTTAGAACTACATCAAGATGTTATTAGTAGGAATATGCAGTTTAAATTAAAACTGTTAGAGTGTAAAAAGAATTACTATGATAGTAAAATTGATAGGTCAATGAACATTGGTAGAACAACTTGGGATATCATTTATAATGAAACATCTAATGGAAAGGAAAACAGGAATGAACCAATAACCTTAATAGAGGATGGAAAGGAAATCTCTGATCCACATCTCATAAGTAATACCTTTAATTCTAAATTTAATAATGTAGCACAATGTTTATCAAAAAATTATGTTAATCTTGACACATGCAATAGTACACATTGTAACGTCAACCTACTCCAATCAAATCCTCATTCACTTTTCTACTGCCATCCTGTAAGCGAAATAGAAATTCTGAGCATTGTTAGGTCATTCAAAAATAAATTGTCAAGTGGGTATGACGAAATCCCTGTTAAATTGATTAAATTCTCAATTAATCAACTTCTTAAGCCCCTCGTACACCTAATAAATTCTTCTTTCATATCTGGAATCTTCCCTCAAGAACTTAAAATTTCCAAAGTCATACCAGTTCATAAAAAAGGAAGTAAAAAAGACCCAAATAATTATCGTCCCATATCTCTACTTCCTTCAATATCAAAAATCTTTGAAAAAACCATGCACAATAGATTAGCTAAATATTTAGAAGAGAACAACTTTTTTGATAAAGAACAAAATGGTTTTAGAAAAGGAAAATCTACAGTAACAGCTTTAGTTACTTTTGTTGAATCATTAATAGAGGCCATCGATAGTGGCGAGAAACCAATTGGTATTTTCATGGACCTTTCTAAGGCCTTCGATACTATTTCTCATGATATATTGTTACAAAAACTGGTATCACTGGGTATTCACGGTACAGCCTTGAACTGGTTAAAATCTTATCTCAATAATAGATTTCAATACGTAGAAATCTCTTCCACAATAAACCAAAAATTAGTCAAAATCAATTCAACAAAATTAAATATCAAGCAAGGTCTTCCTCAAGGTTCTATCCTTGGTCCTCTTTTGTTTATTTGTTATTTACAGGGATTTCCATCATTAATAGAGAAAATTTCTTATACCAAAAGTAAAATTGTACTCTATGCTGACGATTCAAATTTAATCGTTTCAGGTAAAAATCAAAGTGATATAGAATCTGCAAGTCTAATGCACCTTTCAAAAATTCAAGAATTTTTTCAAAATAATTCATTGTATTTAAACATTGACAAAACAAATTTTATTTCTTTTCAAACGAGACAGAACAAAAACATTTTTTCCCCAAACATTAAAGTAGGTGATACAAATATTAGTAATATAGTTAACACAAACTTTTTGGGTCTAGAGATTGATCAACATTTAAGTTGGAACGGTCATATAAAAAAAATACTTACAAAAATACACTCAGGACTGTATACCCTTAAACATATGTCATTTTTATGCAATCTCCCTACTTTAAAATCTATTTACTACGCTCAAATTCATGCTCACTTAGCTTATGGTTTGTGTGTGTATGGGGGAACATGTAATTATAACTTGAACAAATTACTATTATTACAAAAACAAGCTATAAGGATAATGTTAAAACTTAAACATGATGATCATGTAAGAAAGCATTTTACCTCACTTGAAATTCTAACAGTTTATGACCAATACATATTTGACTGTATATTGTACATAAAGAACAACCCTAATGATTTAATTTTTAAATCAGATATACATTCCTATAACACAAGGGGGAAAAATGATATCAATATATCTAAACACAATTTAGCTTTCTTTAACAAAAAGCCCTCTCAAATGGGAAGTAAATTCTTTACAGCTTTGCCTATTGAAATTAAAAAGGAACCAGAAATTAAAAAATTTAAGAAGAATCTAAGAACATTCCTGGTGACAAATCCCCACTATGCTTTATCAGAATTTCTAACCTGTTGTGTTTGATATTTAACTTAGTTATTATCAAACTCTAGTTTTTTTAACATAAGGATCCTTATGTAATTAGTAGTAAGACTGACACTATTTAATGTACTAGTTTGTACTCAACAAATAAAGAATTTTTGTCTATTGTCTATTGTCTATTGTCCTAGGAGAGAACGGCTTATCCAGAAGAGACCTAATTTTTACAGAGAGCTGTTTTATATTTAGTATGAATATATAGGAAAGAAACTGTCATATCTACATGAAAAATACTTTTTAAATTAAAATTAGTTTATTATTAATATAGATAAGCTGCTAGTCATTAATCTGTGTACAAAATTTCATTTTAATTATTGCAGGTCTCTTTACTTTTCAAGAGGTATAAGCATGGGAATTAAAAAACTTTAAAATTATTAACAGACAAAAATTAATAAATAAAATATTAAATTGAGTCTTTTCTTTACTCTTGAATTTTTTTGAAATCAAGAAAAGTAATTAACTGTACATGCAAGATTGAACTTTATCGATAGTTTGCTTAGGCAGCGTGTAATATTAGTTATTGTTAAGCATTTTAACATGGTGAGATTTTACATAGAAATAAAACTCGCTTTCTAACAGCTGAATTTCTTGAACATTTAGAACTGGTTTTATTTGCAACATACAACACCGAATCCATTGAAGGTGTTCCGAAGTTTTAAAAATCAACTCTTGCCCCCTTGATTGACCTTATTTTGAAGGGGGATTTTTCCACCCACCTGTTATCTTCTACAAAGAATGTCTTTCTCAACATGTCCTGACTAATCTTACTTCAGTAGATAGCAGCTTGTATGTCCATTGTATAGATAATTCAGCATTGAATTAATTAAACCAATGCTTTATTTTGTATTCCATATGCGTTCTTGCATGGTGAATGTTATTGCCACTGCTAAAATTTTTATTTTGTAAAAATACTAGCTCCAGGTGCAATTTTTATTCAGTTTGATGGTATTCACATTTACTGTTGTGCGTCATTATCAGCTGGCCCTATATGGACAGCTGAGCGAGGCGACTTTCAGTTTGCTTGTGTTGGAATTAAACCAACCTCTATCTGAGGAGATATCTTGTTGCTTTGGAGGCATAGTGTCCAAGTTTGTTTTTGAAATTTGTTAATGATGGAGTATCATATGAGGGAGACAAAGGTAGTTGGACATTTGCCATCATTACGTGAAAATTACCAATCACGATGTTTTGGTTTGGTAAAACCCAAACCTTTTTCAAGTGCTAAAAACTAAATTACATCTACACAAACATGTTATAAAACTACGTTCTTAAACTAATAAACTTATCTACTTTAATAATATCTACATTTTTACCTAGATCCTAGAATAGGGTACAACAAAATCAACTTATATTAAATATAAAATGTTAACAGGGTTAAATTAATATAACCAATTAGGCGCTGTCAAGGTCACGATATCAACAAAAAAATGTTAAAATACAATTAAAATTAATATTCAAATCAGACTGAAATAAGATTACATTAACTAATCATAAATATATGGTACATGAAAAACACTATTAATTTAAAATAACATTCAACATGCACAAAAATGATATATATGACTCGGAAGGGCTGAGACTACTATTACAATTACATTTTAACCTGAAAAGACAACAATTATTAGGAATAAAACAATACAATAATCAAATATTACAAAAATGATGAAATCTTACGACCCGCAGTGACGATGGCGTCTAGACTTCCCAGGCACGAAGTGAGGATGATACAATCCAAATGCAGTGTCTACGAAGTTCCCTCCAAGGTGATAAAACACGGGGACAAGACAAACATACACACTACACTTCACAACAACCATACACAGACTGAGGAGGTCAGGGACGTACGCTCCGAGATCGCCAAAAAATGCGGTGACTCAGGTACGGGGACGGGGCCGTAGACTCATGGGGTGTTTAATTGTTGTAGGTGCAGGTGGTGTAGGATTCTTGTTAGATGATGTCATGAGTGTATTGAACTTTTTATCAAGTGTGTTTTTAAGTAAAGGAACCCACATGGGTCTAACTTCTATGCTACTTTGAGTTATTACTTGTTCATAATTTAGTTTCATAAAGGCACCTTCGATGAATTTACGTTTAAAAAAATGTGGTTTCCTGTGAAGTATTTTAGTGTTATCCCAGTTAAATCTGTGTTCATTGTTCCAGGCATGTTCAGATAATTTAGAATGTGTAGTGTCTCCTTTTTTAATGTTATTTTTGTGTTCTTTTAGCCTAACTTCCAGTGGTCTCTTTGTTTCCCCTATGTATTTTTCATTGCATTCACAAGTAATGCAAATACTACATTTTTGGAGGATTGCTCCTCATTATTTGGTTTAGTTTTAGTTAAAGACTGTCTTAATGTGTTTTGTGTGTTGAATGATGTTCTGATTTTGTATTTCCTAGCTATGCGTCTGATTTTTTCTGAAAGGTTAGGCGTATATGGAATGGACATGAATGCTTTAGGCTTTTCTGTGTCAGTGGGTGTTTGTTTGTGTTTTCTTATTTGTTTGCATTTGTTTATGAGAGACTGAGGGTAGCCATTGTTTATTAGATCTTTGGAAACATTTTTTAGTTCATTATATAGTTAAGTTTTGTCTGAGCATATGGCTCGGGCCCTATCAAAGAGAGAGAAGGCTACGCCTTCTTTAACAGTTTGTGGGTGGTTAGAATTGAAATTGAGGTATTTGCCTGTGTGAGTTTGTTTTCTGTAGACTGATGTTTTAAGGCCATGTTTTGTTTTTTCTACATCTACATCCAAAAATGATAATTTATTGTTTACTTCTTTTTCCATGGTGAATTTAATTGTGGGTGAAACTTTGTTCAAGTGTTTTAAAAATTCTTCTAAATTTGGTTCACCGTGACTTCCGCAGACAAATGTGTCGTCCACGTACCTAAGCCAAACCTTAGGTTTGAGATTTGAGGAAGCAATTGCTTGTTCCTCAAACTCTTCCATGTAGATGTTTGCTAGTAGCCCAGTTAATAAAGGTAAAAAAATGCCCTTTGTCGCAACTAATTAGGGGAAAGCTGAATTTTTGCAGGGTGTTAGTATACAAGGTAAACAATAAAAAATGACAAAGTCCCGACCCCCACCCCTCTTGCTTTCCCCCCAACCCCCTTCCAAACATCGCAAGAGCAGTACTTTGGTTAAATACTCATAGCTCGAAAAGTAATAAAGTTACAGACGAGATTCTTTTTTTATATTACACCTAACAATATTATCATACCACCGTACGTGTAGGGGTGGGTGGGTGGGTCACTACAACTGTACATGTATGGGTGGGCGGGTGGGTCTCTACCACTCTTCGTGTAGGGGTGGGCGGGTGGGTCTACCACTGTACGTGTAGGGTTGGGTGGGTGGGTCACTACCACTGTACGTGTAGGGGTGGGCGGGTGGGTTACTACCACTGTACGTGTAGGGGTGGGTGGGTGGGTCACTACCACTGTACATGTATGGGTGGGCGGGTGTCACTAGCACTGTACATGTAGGGATGGGCGGGTGGGTTAAACCATTGATGTAGGAAACCAATTGATATGGTTTCCTAATGGGAAGATTTATGATTAATTCTAAAAGACATAACAAACAACAAAACAAATTATTTATTTAAAATTTTTATGTGTATAGCTTATTTTAACCGTAATACTGATATACATGCAAAAAAATGCCTCTGCTAATTACAAAAACTTACTTTAACCAATTATATCATTTTTTCCTTGCATTGTGGAAAGAAACGTCTTCAACAAAACTTATAGATAATTTAATTAGCTTTAATATGATGGGTATAGTCAAGCTATTTAATGACGTAGTTGCTTTATAGAGAGCGATTAAACAGTAGCGGACACTGCACCTCCGGCGCGGCGCCGCTTCTAGCAGTGTCTCATCAGGCGCTTGGATGTCTCCATGCGTCGGACTGCATGTTGTAACTTGTTTGTAGACAGTCCTTAGTACGTATCTTCTTGTTGAATACTGTTTCTGGAATTAAGACGAGATCCATAAATTACTTGCTAATGTCGATTTAATAAAGGTACATTCTACATGTATGCGAAATTATACCAGACCTAGCAACATTAAAGCAGCATTAAAAGCGCAAAATGCAGAACCTTCTACACCGCAGCACTTTCTCAGAAAATTAGACAACACATTTGATTTCAATCATGATTGTTTGTTATGTGGAGAACTGCGGTTTTTGACGCTAAACTTCCATAACTTTTAAGTACCGAACCAGAATTCACGAGGTTTCAACTAATGAAATAAAGCAAATGCTCCTCAATGCTTTTGATGTTAGGAGTGATGATTGGGCCTGTAAAATTGATTTAGTTGCCGCTGAAGCCCGTTACCATGGGCAATGTTATAAGAACTTTTGTAAACCTAAAAGTAATGAACAAAAGGTAGGACGGCCATTATCAGCAAAACTTGTAGATTTTTTCAAAGATAGGCTAGTTGTGCATAATTTATCTGGAAAGAAAAGTATTTAAGGTATGTCACATACTAGTCACAAGGGTTTAGATTCTTGGTACAAAAACAGAGAAACCAGTTCTGAAGAAGAACGCAAAAGAATTGTTAGAACAGCGGTAGAAATTGTTAGGGAAGACATCCAAAAAAATGAATTATGACTGTGGAAAGTATTCAAGTGAAAAGGAAGTAAGTACCATATCAAATGATTTGATTCCGAAAA
>JAQJVL010001892.1:0-137455 GCA_035578905.1 Stictocephala bisonia
GTAAATACCACTTGTAACTCAATAACTTGTAAGTTTCTAATATTATTCAGTTAAAATTTTATACAAGCACAAAGAACACTTTGTTATTCAAATAATCTTTTTTTGGGAACACAAAAAGGAAAGTGATTCTGGTCGATACTTGATAGATAACAACATACTGTATTTGAAAACATAATCTATCCATCTATCTATACAAATATGATGGTACTGACCCTCCCACCTACCTATATACGTACAGTGTACTGACCCATCCACCCGACTATTCACGTACAGTGGTATTGACTCTCCATATTTATAGATAAATCCATCAATGGACACTCAAACATTGTACTTATATTTGTGAGGTTATACGTAACATATGTACTATATACGTACAGTAGTACTGACCCGCCCGTCCACCCATATACATACTGTGGTACCGACCCACCCACCCACTCATACACATACAGTGGTAGACAAATATACACGTAGCCCACTCTTACATAAACACTGAGCCCGACCAAGGGTGGGAGAAAATACACCAACTCAGAGATTCAAAAGTTCATATGCCCCAAAAACAGATGGAAAACCTATATCATCCAGCAAGAAGACATGAAGCCAAGAATTATCATTGTACCTTAGCAACTCTTCACCTTCTCTGAGAGATTGTGTGGCATGATCTACCTCCCCCTGGACACCGGTTAGGAAAGTCTTTTTTATAACAGCCACGAGAAAGAAAATTCATTACAATGACAAACAAGAAGCAAATGTGACAAGCTGAAGCGGAAAGGCAACGGGAAAAAAAGCTGGCTGAGCCATACCAATGACCCAGCAAAACACACCAAAACAAACAAGACTTACACACACATATATCATAGAAGAAAGAGACGGCAATCCAAGAATCTAGTCAAAATGTGCCAAAGCACACATCCTAGCTAGTCCCTGCAATGATAATTAAAATGATAGCAAAAAAAAAAATAAATAAACATTATGATGCTCAAAACAAGCATGCAATTCTTATAATAATATTTTATGTAATCACATAACATGTCCCATTATGTGATAATATGATACATGCAAGCTTGTCATAGATATCTTAAAAACTGCAACTTTAAGGAGGTAATTTTTATAAAATGCTACTAAAACTGGTCATCTTCCTATAAAACCATTATTAGTTTGTTGTGGCTACCCAAGAAAGGAACAAAATAAATGAGTTCCTATACATTTTTTTGAGATACCCTTTATTACTCTTTAAAATTATAGGAAGACCAAAACCTCTTTGAATATCTTTGAACTTAATCTTTCATAAGTAATTGTTTATATACAGCAATAATTGATACAGTAATCAACCCGCATAACTGATAATTCAGAAGTGTTTAATCAATATTTCATTATGAACACTTAACTGATTTTTAAATCTTGTCTTATATCCTATTAATTTCAGATCATTGTAAAATCAATTAAACACACAAATTTTGTATGTGCAGTTAATATCGTAAATGGTTTACCACTGACTGAATAATTAAAATTTGGAACAACTTAAGCGCAGATTTATCATGAAACGATATGTATAATTTTGTGAATAACTTCATGGACATTACAAAACCTTTCAAACAAATAATAAACATTTTCATTTGACACATTCAAAATGAGAATATTTAAATAACAAAAAATGATATTTAATTTTTTACTAAATGAGAGAATGAATCATACATTATATTAACAAAAGTACAGATGTAAATTTCAAATAAGAAACAAATGAAAAAATTGGCTGATATTATATAGTTATATCTCCATTAATAAAAAAATTTACTAAGCATGAAATATATGTATACATATATCCAAGAATCAGAGACCTATATACTGCATTGCTATAAAAAATTATCATAATATAAAAATATATATATTAGGAAATTAAAAGAATTAATCTCCACACATTTTATAAACTGTGCCTAATTTGAAGAAATAATTTGAAAAAACCATTACTAAAATAATATTATGTTAGATCTCTTTACTTGTTGGATCACCTAATGATAGGTCTACAAAACCTCGGAAAAAGCATTAACCACTTCATTAATAAAACAACAATCAAAACCCATGATCAAGGACTCAAGTCATTAAAAATATGACTCTGTCAGCTTGAGAATACAAACAATGTCAAGAGCTGCAAAAAGTATGCTTTTTATATCTTGTACATAACTCTAGTTTACCTACCAATCGAAATAAATGAACTCAAAACAATCACATTTCAAGACTAATAGAATATATTCTCATGACAAAAATCCTCTGTTTTAGCTCTAAACAATAGCAAGGTTAGTCTGAAACCACCATTAGCTCATATATAAAAATTATCTTCATTCGGGTATATTTCCACAAAATATCTGAAAAAAATTTACATTTCAAAGAGAGAAATAGAACCGAGTACAAAGAGGGGCTGATTTTAAAGGCAAATGTTAAAAGAAAAATGATTATCAACAAAAGTTGAACTACTTTTTATTCATTTTATAATTTATTTCAAATTGACCTTTATTTATTTGTAAGATACAAAACACTAATATTAAAATGAAAAATACATCAATAATTTTTGCAAATCAAACTAAATGTTATATAATCATACATAAAATTTGGGTGCCTAGATCATGCTTTTTCTGATTTGTCCATTATGAGCAAACAGTGGCATCTGTCCAGTTAATCCTGATATTTCGTAATAACAATATATGTAATCCAATACTAAACATGTTGTACTTTATATTATATGGACTTCTTTTATACGAGGAAACAATCTTTAAATAGTTCATCTATTATTGTATGTAAACATTAAATAACCAAATGTTGTTATAAGTGATTTTATTGAAATATCAACTCATACAAAGAATTCTAAAAGTATGAAAGTTTGTATTTGTTTAGTCAAACTTGTTTTTATAGATATGTAATATGAAATAATTTTAAGTACAAAAATTCATATAGAATGTTAACAGCATTTTTACTAAAATCTTGTGACACAGCAAAATACAACATAGCACTTTTGGATTCAACTAGTGAAAAATTGGTGACTATTTGAATACAATAAAAATTATTTGTAATAAGAATAAGGGGTAAAAATATGGTATCAGTATTCACCAGATATAGATACAAATAAGAGTAACTTTAAATCAATTCATCCAAAATCATGCCCAGTCTTAATTGAAATTGAGGAAATTGCCGGAAGAATGTGTTTTCATTATACAGCAATTGAAAATTGATTTTTCTTATAGTTTTGTTCGTATTTGCAATATTCATTTGACATTTTTTTTACTTGACTTTATAAATCTGATTTAGTATCCATTGTAACATAGCACAATCAAAGATCTATGTTGGAATGAAAAATTTTAAAAAAGTTACATGCATGAGCCTTTATTCCAGCAAAGGACTTACCAATAGGATTTACTAAAAACAACACTTTGATTACAAAAGTGGTTGATGAAGAATATAACCTATGGACAATACAAGAAAAATATATTCTGTGTACGAAGGCAAAAAATATATTCTGAGTACGATGGCCAAAAATAAGTTACTTTGCTTCATCAAACAGGGTCTCAAGTATCTATCCTCTAAAGGGAGATGCTTCAACAGACTTCTCACATCTGCAATTTTATCCTCAGAAATGCCACAATTTTAGACTAACGCTGAATCAGTACTGCCTTTTCGGGATTCAATAGAATCAACATTAACATCAATGCAACCAGCTAAACTGTCAAAACTGACATACAGCTGATATTTCTAGTTCTAGCTTGTGACTTACTTCAAAAAGGTGTCATCAATGACTAACGAATAGAGATTTTCAAAGCATGAAGAAAACATCACGGTGAACATAAAAGAAGGATTGCCGGAAGAAAGGCACTTACCACTATGTGCCCTTCTTCCAGCAATGTCCTCAGTTAGTAAACTATGGAATACGCCAAGGAACTATATATCTTGTATATGATTTTTTTTATATAAATGAGTTTTTTTATAAAAATTAACATTATTAAGTGTAAGTATTATTAAGCGTATGTATTTACTGTTGTATTGTTATGTATTGTTGTATGTTTTTATGAGAAGTAAAGCTTATTTATTATATTTCGATTGTACAGTGGTAGAGCATACAAAAATGACTATGTTTGTAAGTGGGTGGGCGGGTCGATACCACCGTACGTTTGTGGGTGGGTCGATACTACTATACGTTTGTGGTAGGGTGGACGGGTCGCTCACTGTATGTTTGTGAGTGGTCAAGCGGGTTGATACCACTGTACATTTGTGGGTGGGTGGGCAGGTCGATACCAATTAAGATTAGGTATATACCGCTGCACGTTTAAGGGTGGGTCTATACTGCTGCACATGTATGGTTGTGTCTATACCGCTGCACGTGTATGGGTGGGTCTATACCGCTGCACGTGTATGGTTGTGTCTATTATACCGCTGCACATGTATGGGTGCAGGTTGTCTTACTTCATGGTGGGTGGTAAGATTTTGATGATTGATTTTCCTTTTTAAGAGAATAGTTCTAAAAACACACCAGGGGCCTACTGCATGAAAGTTTTAGTTCAATTTCACAAGTTACAAGCACCTGTAATTATAAATTTATTGCTAAAGGGACCACCGAATACATTTGGAGACTTGTAGAAAAATAGAACAGCCTGTTTACTATATCAACTACTTTAAAGGTTAATTATTTGCATTTTTTAAAATATTTATAAAACCACAAACTTTGATTAATTAATGACCTGAATAAATAATGAGTCGGTGCTTTCATATAGTGACCTTTATGTTTCTACATTTTCCACTTGGAGTTTTGTTTGATATTAGCCCACAATAACTGTTGCGGACTATGACGATCCACCTTCAAGAAGTCTAAATAAATAAATGCATTTATGAAATAATTAGGCTGTTTGTTTAGTGCATTTCCCAATTTCTTCGTTCAGAAGGATCTTTTTCTGAAACTCTTTCATTATAAGTGGAAACAATTAGCTTTCCTTCCTTTATACATATATAAATGAAAAATTCCCTTGTAGTTTTCATTACAAGAACTTTGTCCCCTTCATTTGCTTTATTGTTTATTGCTTCATAAAAAATAGCTGAAGTACTGAAGTACTGACTGAACAAGAACCTTTATTACACACTTTCTTGCCACTAACACTAGAATAAGAATAGTCTGGGCCACATACCTCCATATAATTTATTTAATGATTTGCATGGCAGTAAAAAAATTGTTGTTCATTCAAAATGGAGGCATCGATGTTATAACTCGCAAGGTTTACCGAGGCACTTGGCCAGGCGATCTGCAGTAGACTAATTGGAGTGGGGGGAGCTGCCGATTCAGTGTGTGCCATGTGGTAAATAAAAATAGAAAATAAAATCATCTGGAATTTAAATTGCTGTTTACAACCTAACTTAAACTTGTTATTGTTAATAGATAGATAATAAATAATTGTGACAATCACTACTAATTAATAAATGACACATTTAACAGTTTTTTATTTATTTATAGATAAACTGATTTATCATAATTTGATTTATAATCAAATTAATGTGCCTATATCCAGAGCAGACTTTGCAAAGGCACTATGTTGTTTTTATTTTAGCAATAAGAGGTTTTATTTAAATTAAAAAATTTAAACAACCTTTCTGATTGGCTGTAATAATAAATGTAAACTAACAACAGAGGAGGTGAAAATAAATTCTTTTCTACACAGAGGCGCTGCAAGCGCAGCTCGAACGGCAACAGGGTAACAAAGAGATCAGTCTCAAGGTGAAGGGTTATAACAGTGGTGGGACTGGAACTGCCTTCCCCTCCACTCCTAGTATTATTCCCTAAGCACAGGCCAAGTGCCTCGGTAAGCGAGCTATAACTGCAGTGCCTTTAATGAAACTATTCAGTGATAGCATTTCATCTGATATAAAATTAGCATTTCATCTTATATAAAATTATATATAACTTGAACAACATTTTAAGGTCAATTAAAAAAAGTTGGTTACTTATGTATATCCACATCTTCGATGAGAGAGACATGGTGTGTAGGTTATTAGTTTTCGTATTTGTTCAAAAGATAGGTGGGGGAGTCCCAGTTACTTGCAGGGACCCTACATTGTTTTTGAATCATTAACACTACTAACAAAACTAAGGAATGTTTTGGCCATCCTTTGCATATTCAATTTTACTGTCAATAATTCTACATCAATCTCGGCTTTGCTCAATTCAAAAATGGGCGAAAGAAAGAGAGTATTGTATTGGTATTATGCATAGTCGTTTGAAAAAAGAACCAAATATGAAAGACGGTAAAGGAATGGTTGTAAAAATTCCACATACATTTATTAAAACAAAACTACTAATATATGTGGTGAAGAAATACATCCTTTGGCCCTTCTTTTACCTAACAACTGGGAGAAGCTTTTAATCCTTCACACGTGGAAATTATTTTACCTTATTTTAAAGTAATGCATAATTTTGTAAAAAAAAAATTATTTTCATATAATGTGAAGTAAATTTTTTAAAAGTTTTAGAAACATAAAAAATATAGATATATTTTAAGTTATAACTTTTAATGCTATTTTATTGTATACGTACAATTATAGTGAAAAGTACAATTTTAAAAAAAGGTCAACATTTTAGCTGAAACTTTTAACAGTACCTGTCATTTATGATACAATAATAACTACAACAAAATAATTAAAAACCAGAAAACAAATAAAAAAAACGATAAATGATGAAAACAATGTGCTTGTTTGAAGTGACAGGCCTCGGATATTCCCATTTTACACGTGTGCAAAGGCAGGAGACAGTGCCGTGCCCATGCATGCTCTGATTGGCTACTCTGCCCCTTTTCATTCATAGACGATTTACGTTTTTGATAGCCTGAGGGAGTAAGCTAAAGACATGTCTAAGTTAATGCTGTACTCTAGCGGAAGTTTTTGAAACTGTCCTTTACAATATCGATAGAAATATTTAATTTCGGATATATTCCGTTAACCGTGTTTCAGGCAAAGTAGATGCTGGGTATATATATATATCTGTTTGCCGCATAAAAAGGGTTAAGATCTAAAATGTTCTATTGTCTTCAGACCTACATATGCAATTCACAAGAGCTGAGAAACTGTAAAGCATAGAATACCTAAAAGTGGGTTTGTACAAATCATCTGTACCAGCATCCAAATGTTCAGAACTTATAACTAAGAAAATATTTTTTGGCTCCTTGCGATACAAAAATTCAAATGAGTTTATCCTTTTATGTGCATCTCATTTGTTGCCTTGGGCTTCATAACCTTGATGTAAATAAATAAATAAATAAATCAAATTTTATTGTCATTAAGCAACAAACATGAGCAATAGACAACGTCAACTTACAACTAATTATTGGCTAAATTAAATAATGATACAGTTGAGCATAGCACAAATCAATCATATCATACAGATAAAAACATTTCAATATTTAAATAACCACAAATTTTAAACACTAATAAATAAACCAGTTTAAAAGTATAAAATTA
Source organism: Stictocephala bisonia (assembly GCA_035578905.1). Classification (NCBI taxonomy): domain Eukaryota; kingdom Metazoa; phylum Arthropoda; class Insecta; order Hemiptera; family Membracidae; genus Stictocephala; species Stictocephala bisonia. The sequence goes on from JAQJVL010001892.1 coordinate 7,483, forward strand.
CATTAACACCTATGTACACAAAATCTCTATAAACAAACCATATTTATATAAATAATGACAATGTATTTCAGTTTAAAAATAAAAATTACAATACAGAATCAAAACTCTAGTTATATAGAAGAAGTTATAATGTACATTATTGTACAAGTATAATAATCAAATAAATAAATATACAAATATTCAAGGAACTTAAAACTATATATCCACGACTATACTATGGTCAAAGAATTCACTAAGAGAATACATTGGGGTTGCCACTAACCAGCTGAACAATTTAATTTTGAATTCATCCAAAGGTTCCATTATTAAATTTTGTGGTAATTTGTTATACATTTTCAGTCCAATAATATCATAGCTATTCTGGGACTTTGATAGTCTTTGAAAAGGTATATTTAAATTATTTTTATTTCTTGTTGCATGGGAATGTATATCATGCCTAAGTATTTTGTGCACATTGGTTTTTACATGAATTAAAACTGTGTATATATACAAATTTATGACTGTCAAAATTCTTAATTTAATAAATAAAGGCCTGCAATGGTCTAATGTACCTGATCCAGATATTGTCCTTATAGCCTTTTTCTGTAATAATAATACTCTATTTACATAACAACAATTACCCCAAAACAAGATACCATACAAAACAACACTTTGAAAAAAAGCAAAGTATGATGACCTTACATAGTTTTCAGGAACATGATTTTTAAGATTTTTTAATAAATAAATTACTCTTGATAATTTACTGGTAACGTTATTATCAATGGTAACATAATAAGGGGCTTCCATGACAACTTATTATCTATATATACACCTAAAAACTTAACACTACTTAACATATTTTCTGCTGGAATATCTCTTAAGCTAAAAACTATTTGTTGGGTTTTACTATCATTTAATAGGAAACCATTTGCCCTAAACCAAGTTGCAGCTTCAGCTAATGTCTGTAGTGTAGAGGTTGAGAGTGTTTGGAAATCTATGTTTGTATCAAGAAAGGTGGTGTCATCTGCGTACAATATTGACTGAACTCTTATTATAGATGGAAGATCAATAATCATTAAAGTAAACAGGACTGGTCAAACAGGATGTATTGTTCAATAACTTGTTCCAAGATGATTTGCGATTAAATTTATACTCATAGTCAAATCTTCATGGATTCTGTAACTCCAGGAGTTTAACTAAGTAGCCTACTGTTTGTCAATAACAACAACTACACCAATAGTAACTTTGCTTTCTTCAACATTAACAGTGTTACAGGTAATAGACATATTCTCCATGTCAACGACAACATTAAACTAAACTTGAACTGGTGGCTCAACTAGGAAACCAAGACATTCAAGCGAGGGATACGGAACTGATGCCCACATAAACACTTCAATAATACTGTCAATAACCAAACCAATTTCCAGTATTGAAGGCTGCATTTCAAAATTTCTAGGTGTACTTTAATATCGTTTGTCAAGCCGTCAATCGAGGTGTGCTCAGTGTTCTCAATAATATTGTCAATATGCTAAAATATTGCCGGTAATATTGACTATGTAGAATTATGTATGTCCATGTTAGTCACGTCAATATTCGGTGTCATCGAAATTCACGGAGTTACTAACTAAAATTTCCAAGGCAATGTACTGTAATCCTATACATAATACATCTCAATACAAGTCAAAGCATTCTTGCTCGCTGTAAGCCTAGGCCTAGCAACGTTTGTGTACTCTAGTACAAACGCCACTGCCATAAAAAAATTAAATATATGACTAAGTCAAAAAATGTAGTTATTAAAATGTAATTGTTTCATTTTAGTATTAATAAAAAATCTCATATGCGGCTGATAAGAATTAATTAAAAATTATATTATATCTTGAGCTGAACAGTTTTTTGTAACTAAAGGTATCAATCTTGCTAAATCAGGAGCTCTAAAAAATTATATACTTACCAAAACACATTTTGCAATAGTTTTAAACAGGCTTAAGTATATCTTAGCACATTTAACAATAAGAACGTTTACAGTCAACTCAAATGAAATATACGCATATTGTACATGGTTTATTTTATTCCGAGCAAAATTTGTTTGTTTTGAAATCAACAACAAATATATGTCAGAAGGTTATTGTTTTAGTCCTACAAAACCTAGCAGAAGAGGCTGCTGAGGCCACTTGCTTTCTGCTTCTGCAAGTCATATGATTCGACAACTCCGGTGTTTCGATCAATACAGTGGTTGCAACATGTTTTTTGTCCAGTGAATATTGTCACTATACTATATAACCAGATAACTAACTCTATCGTTATCTGTGATATAACCACATACCTTCTATTCTGTGATATAACAATCTTGTTGACAGAAACAAACTTATTATTGTCGTTATTCTTAAACGACAATCGTTGACTTTTTTAAGTATACAAATATATAGTCTTAGTTACAAACTAAGGCCGACTACTCCTTCGAAAATATCATTTTGTTATTCCAAGTGCAATAATAAAATATTCTTATAAAAACTAATTTCGAAAAATATAGAAAATATATTTGTATACTTCTTGTGTCGTAGATAAAACAATTCTAAAAAGACTATTCATTTTTAAAATTACTATTATGTTTTAATATATTATTTTAAAACATGAACGTATATTCATTATTCTCAGCACCTTTTATTTATACGCTGACTTATAAAGTTTTTAAATACGGCATTAAATTGTTATTTTTAACAAACATTTAATTACGAGTATTTCATACATTTAAAAATATTTTTCAAGATATACATTAGTGTTTATTTGTCTTGGGATTCTTTAATTGAGTCAATGTTAGGGGTCGTCCTTAAATTACGTAACGCTAAAATCGTTCGAAATCTCCCTCCCCCACTTGTAACGGACTGGTGGCGCAGTGCTGTAACCCAGCTACATGGGGACAAAGTGTTTGGGATATTGTAGGCGATAGGTTGGATGCATGGCGTCCGCTTAATGGTTGCTATTGGCGTGGACACTACTAGAGAAGTCTGGGGTGTCCACGTTGGGTGGCAATCAATGTACGGATGTTGTGTGGGGGAGCTAACTGAGTATCAGGCTTGTCAATTAGCTGGAACTCAAACCAGCACTACGTGGTTCGGATTCCACGTAAAGCTGTAGGTCCCTTAGTTGACCTGGCTGTTGGGCTATTAATAAATTGCCCTTTCTGAGGAACAGTTGAACTCAGTTAGCAATCAGACTACACTCATCCACACTCATCCTACACTCATATAACCATTCATATTTGCCTTAAAATACCAACAACGTTGTGTCGGTGTCTCATTTGTAAGAATAAGAATGTAATACGTAAACCCCCTCAATTATTACGTAACGCTGTCACTAACACCCCCTGCAATTTTTGTCATCCATTTTCATGCAGATTATTATTTATGATTGGCATTGTTTTAATTTTGTTTCGTTTGTTTTCTAATGGGGGAATATATTACTAACTTTAAAATTATTGTTAAAAACTCTTGTATTTTTGGAAAAACGGTCAAGTTGTGTGAATGAATTCAAATAAATTGTTGAGATTAATAATAACGTAAGGCTACGTAGAAAACCCCCTACCCTCCCCCTTAACGGTGTGTATAATGCTGTCGACAACCCCCCCCCCCCCTAAAGGCGTTACGTAATTTAGAGACGGCAGTTTTAAATGCATCTAAATGTTAATGCAGTTTTAAAAGTGTATTGGTAGTGTTTAATAATAAACACGGAATGTATTTATTTTGTTGCAGTTTATTAAAAAGCCGAAACATCACACTTGCTTAAAAAGGATTGTAGTAATTGTTAGAAGTATATTAAATGGATATTATCATGTTAAAAAAATATTGTTTAGGCTCTTAAAGCTAATTGTGTGGATTTTTAACTTAGTGCATCTTATTTATTCCCAGATTATAAGAGTTTAATTTGTACGCTCGATTAATTGTAATCAGTAAATTTGCCGAGTATAACATATACGATACGATTAGATATAACCAAATAATTAAATGTGGATAAAATGTTAGTTTCCAGTAATTCAAAGTGATTCATTTTAATATTGTGTTTACTGTGGTTTTGGAGAGCAGCACCACCCATTTAGCAGCAGCGTCAAAGTATGACTATTAACAATAAACAGTACGATTTATGTTGTTTTTTCACTCAAAATTTGTGCTTGTAAAATAATTCTGACAAACAAAAGTAGAACATTCTTAAACTATGTAATTAATTATTTAAGATTACTATTATTAATAATTTGCATTGATAATTTTCACAAGCCCTAACTGTATTTATTACATTGTCAGTGTAACTAATACTTTTAGAATGAATGAGTCGGGATCATTAATATTCTAGTACGATTGCGTTATGAAACTTTTTACATTACACGTTTCGTTCATGATGGCATGCAGTATTCTCAATGGTATTATCACTGAAACCCTCTTCCATGCATTTAAACTGAATTGTTATAGAATACAATTTTCTAATAGATTTTGCATGCACATTATTTTATTGTAAAATTGCAGCTTTGAAAATCATGGTCCCTGCTCTTAAGAATAATCCACTTTTACTATGGATATCGACGTATGTAATTGTATTATGATATCAATACATAAACGAACTTTTGATTGACTAATAATTCTACAAAAAAGATAGATTCAATAACATAAAATGGTTTGATAAATAAAGAGTTGAAATTGTATGCGTCTTATACTTAAATGGAATACTGTATTACTTTTTTTAATGAGTGATGACGTTTATCTGACTGAGGAAACCATTTGTTGTTTAATTAAAATATACCAAACATGATATTTTTGTCAATACTTTTTTACTTTTATATTATCTTATACAAATAGTAGAATTTTATTTTCAAACTATATCTAATTTTATTTTAATTTGAATTGTATCGATTTGTATGTAGCCTGTTTGAATAGAAAAGCATTGAAAATAAAATGTTGATTCAATAAAAACGTGTGCGTTTTTAATTTTAGTTCGACAAGATAATTAACCATAGTTTGGTTCAAGTAAAATATTTTAATAAAATGAACTAATCAATATAAAAATTCCTTTCCATTTACTAATATGAAATATATCAACTTGAGAATCGTATCATTAAACACCCTCAGGAATTAAAAAACATTAAAATTCACATTTTTATAATGCTATCAAAAAACATAAATATTACAAATTGCAGTACTTACATCCAGGATTTGTACATTTTTGAGCGATTTCATCAACAAATTCGGGCATTTCTAGTTGAGATTCAAAACAACACTTCATAATGGCCATTTTAGAACAATGTGTTTAAAAAAGAATTAATAAGGGTCAAATAAACACGAATCTGGGGTCACACGCCAACCCTTAGGGACGGGATAATCTATAAATAGATGTCAAGGTTATCAGAGGTCCAGGCAGGTCAACCTAGGTCATCTCTCCATATGGCCATAAACGTATAAGATCAGTCATAATTAAAACAAGAACAGATAAAAACTAACGATAAGCATTTTCCAATTGCAACAGACTTAATATATTTTGATTAAATCACGATCACAAAAAACCATACATTTAATCACTAATAATTTGTAACACATGCCACTCTAACAAAATACACCCCTCAAATATAAAATACATTTTGTTGGCTTCCTGATACAGCTCAAATCAAAACACAGCTAAATACATTTGAACATTTGTAAAAGGCCAAAGTTCATTCATACGTCCCGTTAGTAAAAACGCATTTAATAACTTATATTATAGCTGGATACACAATTTTTAATGGTTTATTTTAAAAAAATGAAAAAATATATTTGTGTATGTAATAATTAGAATAAACAGTGTAACGGTTTGTATTTTTTACCGTGGATATTGTGGATTGCTGATAAAACTTTTGAGAATTGAGAATAAATATTAATACAATTACAGTGACAAATCGTCTTGCCTACTTATTATAACCATTTAGTGTTTGATATGGGCAGTGAGTAAGTGGTGGTGATATCGATCATTTTATCACCCCCCTCGCACGCCGGTTTAGTTGCTGGGCTGAACAATTTGTAAAACATGTCATGTTAATATTCTAATTGAAATATTATGAGGTTTGGTAAAGATATTTATTTGAAAACCAAAATCAAGCAGTATAAAACTGTTGTTGAGATATAATAATAAAAATATAAATAAGCAGATTTTAAAAAAAATTACTAGCATGGTAAATTTTGTTTTTCTATACAATTTTACGAAGGGATCTAATAAATAATTCTTATTCTTGTACGTTGCTTTTACATCAGTAGCATAGACCTTCTATAATAGAAGGTCTATGTAAGTAGTTCCTTTTTTATATAAGACTTCAATTATTTAGCTTTTACTGCTCTGGCTTTGTCAAATTAATTTATGTTAGATAATCAAAAGAACTGTCTCTAGCCAAGCCCTAACCTATCAGCCGCTCTACTTTGACAGTTGTTTGTTTACATCATATTGTTGATTTGTATGTTGTGTAAATGGGCCAATTATTATAATTGGGGAGACTTGTTATTGCCTTTTAATAGTTAATGATTTTGTATAAAAGGATCTATTGATCTCATGAATTTTCTGCAAGTTTGTTTAAAATACCTGACCGGAATTTGGGGAGTCTTTTATCCATCTTTAGTTATACGTAGGTGTTTATAATCAAGGGTTATACCTATACCAAAATGAGTAAGTATCTTTGTTGTAGGTTTGTTTATGAGTTACCTATGGACATTACAGTGTATGTACACCAAATCTGAATACTAAACACTGTAAAGTAGTTAAGTGTCTTTCTTGTAGGTTATTTCATATTCAATTTGAATTTAAAGTTTAGCAAGAGTTTTGCAGTTACTCCACAAACATTTAAATTTTTTGTTTCAAAGTTTTAATTATAACAAAAGTTTTTATTTATATTTGTAACCAAGCCACTTTACCATACTTAGCCTATTATGAGTTAATTAAAAACTAAGTTTAAAATGCTAAGAACTGTTTAGGACCCAGAATTTTAAACTGTTACAGGTTCTACTTCAAGCCTTAAAATACATTTGTTTTAAAATACTTATTTTATTTTATTCTGTCTACATCAATGGAGTTATTACCACAATAATCAAGCGTCATTGATGAACAAAGGTTCAAACCCCTACATGAAAAATTTAAATGGAACCCCCAGTATTTGAAACAGTCTGCTAGTGCTAAACACTATGCTAGTAAGAGTTCTTAGTCACATATAGCCTATAGAAAGGTAATAGGTTAAATAATTAAATGTTACCTTTCAATTGAATACCCTTAATTTTGAATTTTAACAGTTGACACAGTCCAATATTTTTTAGTCATTATCTTTATATCGTAATGTGGTATGCCAATCAAAATATTGGAAAAGTAATTAAAAAGATAACTCATTAGGGGACTAGGCCTTAACCTTGGATGGGATAAGCCATTCTTCCTGAAAGGTAATCTGATTTGTATGGTTTAATTATTTATTTTGCATGGAAATACAATTTTATAATTATATGTAGGCCTACTGGTAACTAAGTATACAAGATGACTAAAAACTAGGATATAGTCGGCACTGGTGGCACAGTACTGTAACCCAGCTACTTGGGGGCAAAGTGTTAGGGAGATTGTTGGTGATAGGTTCTATGCTCGGTCCTCTTAATACCGACACGGCGTCCGCTCAGTGGATGCCATCGACGTGGACACTACTAGAGAAGTCTTGGGTGTCCATGTTGAGTAGTAGTCAAGGTTCGGATGTTGTATAGGGAAGAGAACTGAATGTCAGACTTGTCAGTTAGTTGAAAATCAGACCAACACTACGTGGTTCGGGTTCCACGTAAAGCTATAGGTCCCATAGTTGCCCTGGCCATTGAGCTATTAATAAATAGTCCTTTCTGAACTAAGTCGATCTCAGATAGTATCAATAACTATACTCGTTCATCTACACTCCTCATATTTGCCCATATCTTGACGATCGGCGACTTAGAAATGAATAATAATAATAATGAATAATTCAGGTGTGTGCCCTCTGGTAGAAGGGCCAATATCTAACCTAACCAAACAAACCTAATTAAATGTAACTGCAGAGCTAGTCAATAAGTCTATATTTGGCCATTTGATACAAACTGTACAATAGGCTACATTAATTCTACAACTAAAGTAACTAAAATAACATGCAAGAGCGACACATTCTAAAGAGTCTAAAGTCAATGTCACTCCGTGCAAATCAAACAATAAAGAAATATATGCACAATCCATGCATAAAAAAATGAAAATAAATCAAATTATATATATAACAGTAATTCAGATAGACATACCTGTTAGTAGGCTTGTGTAAGTATACATTGTTTAATTTTAGTGTTTGTACCTTTACATGTAGGCGACAAGACCTGCATGATTTGCTTCATGAAATTCTTTGATAGTATAGAAAGGGTTTGTAATAAGTGAAGTTTTTATAACTTTGGAAAATTTTGGTGGTGGAAGGTTTCTGATTGAAATCGGAAATCTATTATATACATAACCTAATACCTGAAACAGGAAAGTAGTTATTTACTGTTTTTTGTAACCTATTTCTAGGAATAAATAAGTTTAAATTGCACCTGTTATTGTAATCATGCACATTATTATTCAATGGGGAAGACTCATGTCTGGCCTTCATAGCCATGAGACACAGAAAAATGTATTCATTGACAACAGTCAAGATAGAATTCTGTATAAATAATGGTTTACAGTGTTCCAAAAAACTAACATTAGAAATTATTCTCGCAGCTCTCTTTTGAACATTTGATGTTTGACCCCAAAGTCTAGTACCATAGGCTAGGATTGAGTGAAAAAAAGGAAAGTATGCTTGTTTGACTACGTCAATGGGTAATTCATAACGCCTTAGCAAATACAGAACTCTGCTCAGCCTTGTACATAGAATGTCAACATAATCCTCCCATATTAACTTATGATCCAGTACAAACCCCAAAGGTTTGACTTAATTATCTTTTGGTACATTAAATTGTAAACTAAACGACATTTCCTGAGTTTTAGTCTCATTTAGGGCTAACTTATTAAGTATAAACCAATACAGAGCTAAAGCTAGTGTTTCCTGGACAGCAGACTGAGCCAAGTCTATACTTTTATTACATGAAAACAAGATTGTATCATCCGCAAAGAGCAGGACGTAACACTGTAATGAAGATAGTTGATTACAATGAGAAACAACAAGGGACCTAACACAGATCCTTGAGGGACTCTGTGAGTATTATTGGCACTATCTGTGCTTTCACCGTTCTAACTTACAATCTGTTTTCTGTTGGTCAGATATGAGGAAACCATTCTGAGGGTAACACCTACCAAGCCATAATATTTTAGTTTTAAAAGAAGAAAATTATGAGGTATAAAACTAATCAAATGCATGCGATAGATCGCAAAATATTATGTGAGTCGACTGTTTTTGCTTAAACGAGTTGAGAATGACCTTAACTAAAGACTCAACTGCTAAGACTGTGGATTTTTTCTTCTAAAACCAAATTGAGTTGGCGCCAGGAGATTATTTCCCTCAAAGTAACTGTATAGCTGAGTAAATATTACTGACTGAAAAACTTTGGCAAGCACCGGTTTAAGCGAAATAGGCCTATAGCAAGAAACACTCATCTGGAGACCTTTGTTGTAAATTGGAAAATTTCTAGGTATCTTTAGTGCACTGGAAAAATGCCCTGTTTGAGACAGTCATTAAAATTAGCTAAGACAGGAGCCACTAAGTCAATTATCTGTTTCAGAATGTAGCTAAATTAAAGACACACTCATTCCACATCCAATTGCTGTAGCTAATGAATTTAATGATTTTTTTCTTACTGTAGTTGATAGATTAAATATAAAAAGAGTACAGCCAGATAATTTTTATTCATTAGATTTTAAGAAATCTTTTATAAGTAAACAATATCCAGAATCCATGTTTGTAGATCATGTATGTAAAGAAGATTTGATAAAAGTTATAAATTCACTTAAAAATAAAATATCACCAGGTATTGACAATATTAGCTCATCACTAATTAAAAAAGTCTACCCTAAAATTATTGACATATTGTTATTTTTAGTAAATAAGAGCTTTGAAAAGGGTATTTTTCCAGAAAAACTTAAAGAAGCAGTAGTAATTCCACTGCACAAAAATGGTTCAAGGCAGGATTGTAACAATTTCCGGCCAATTTCTCTGCTTTCTTCATTCTCCAAGATCTATGAGAAATTGATGAAAAAAAACTAGTCAAGTATCTTGAAAAAATCAGGTTTTTTAGTTCTTCACAGTTTGGTTTTAGAGAGGGGTTAAACACTGAACTTGCCCTTCACAATTTTATAAGTAATGTTTATAATGGGATAAATATGAACAAAAAAGTAAGTGCAAGTTTCTTGGATATAAAAAAAGCTTTTGATTGTGTTGATCATGGTATACTTTTGAAAAACTATATAAATGTGGTATAAGAGGGGTGGTTTTTGATTGGTTTAAAAGTTATTTAGAAAATAGAAAGCAGTGTGTCAAAATTAAAAATTCATTTAGTTGTTTGGGTATAGTAAAATATGGCGTACCACAGGGGTCAGTTTTAGGTGCATTATTATTTTTAATCTACATAAATGATCTGTGTAATGCAAAATTTTATGGTGAACTAACATCCTTTGCGGATGACACTGCTTTATGCTATGTGAAAGATAATTGGAATGACATTGAGGAAGCTATGAATTTCGACTTTCAAGCACTACAGTGGTGGTTCTCTGACAACCATATGTTGTTAAGTCCGGAAAAAACAAAATTTATCAATTTCAGTTTAAGACAAAGAGTCTTCTTTACAAATGAAATTATATACAATTGTACAAAATGCATATGTAGTAAGACATGCTGTACGGAGTGTGCTGTTATTGGGCAGGCAGACAATATTACATATTTGGGAATTTTTCTTGATGAAGAGCTTAATTGGAAAGTGCATGTTCAAGATTTAAAAAATAAACTTAATAAAACGTTAAGATATTTTTATTTCTTAAAAAATATCTGTAGTGAACAAACATTGAGATTAATATATTTTTCCCTTGTACATAGTAGAATAGATTACGGGCTCTTTTGCTGGGGTGGGACTTATGAATCAAATATTAGGCACATATTTATACAAGAAAAAAAGTTTATTCGAATAATTTGTAAGAAAGCGACAATGAAAGCATCATATCATTTATTTTTAAAACAACAGATATTACCATTAAAATATATGTTTGTTCATAAAGTTTTAAAAATGTACTATGTAATGAAGAGAAATTTGCCTGAAATTGTCGAAATACATAAAGTTAAGCTAAGAAAAAAGGATGTATTTATGGTTCCCAAACCAAATCTCACTTTCTATACAAAAAGTTATTTATTTCTGGGACCAAAAATGTTTAACTCATACCAATTGTTCTGCAAAATTTGAAAAATATAAAGTTATTTTCCAACAAAGTAAAAAATTGGTTATTAAAGCAAGAAAGTATAGATTACCTTGTAAATATTCAAGTTTAAAGCAATACACTTTCAAACATATTTTTATTATTCATTTATAATCGTATAAATTTTAATACCTTGTAAATACTTATTCACTGTATCATATATTTATTTCAGATAACATAGTAAAGTATACATATTTGGTTAGTCATAAATTGTTTCGTTTTTATTTTGTTCCTATTATTGTATTATATAGCTATACTGTTAGGGTTAGGATAACATTAAATTTAGAGTTAAGGTTTAAGCTATTTATGTTTTTATATTAGTGTTTATATTTTGAAGAATTGGGATTTTTTATTTTAAATTAATATTATTTGCTCATGCGCATATTAAGATTTATTTGAAAAGAAGGAACCTCTTAAACAGGCATTGCCTTAGGAGGTCCTAGTATTTTCTTGAAATATGTAATTTATGAAAGATTTTGTTCTAGTAGTATAAGTTTTATTTTGTTAACAGAGAATTAAGAAGAAACCTTTTTATGTTTAAATGTAATTATATGTATTTTATGTATATATTTCGAGAAAATAAATATATTCTTATTCTTATACATCTATCACAGCTGTTTGGCCATTTTTCTGGTGAGACGTGTGCTTTAGTACATCAAACTTCGATCTGACATTTCTTATTGCCAACTGTCTGAAACTTGATAGTATATAACAAGTTTTTAGATACTAAGCAATCCATTCATTGTTATTAGTGTAGCTTTCCTTATCCTTACTTTTTTAGAAATAAAGTTGTGGCTTCACAAGTTCATCTAAACAATTAATAAATAGACCTACAATATGGCTTAGGACTTCGGCATAGCAGGTATGAGTAAAAACTAAATAAAAGCTTTTTGCAGTGTCACCACACCACCTTACTTTCAGACTAAACAATAAAATATATCTCAGAGGGACCAAGTGTGAGTTGACGCAAACAGTATTTAGTACAATGCAACAAACTCAAAACTAACCAGAAAAGATGAGTAAAAACAGGCTAGATTGATAAGGAAATAACTAGGAACAACAATGCAAAACAAATAACGGAAATGAATTAAAACCGTAACAGCAAATAATAAAACTATTCAAAGCAGTAACTAATAATAAGGCTATGCAAACAGCAAACAACAACGGTATTTATATCAAACAGGGGCTTTGTTTATCTTTTTATCTGACATTTTTTCATATTAGCTACATAAGTAAAAAACAAGAATATAATGGTTTTTTCAGTAGAAAATTCGGATAAATTAGAAAAATTGATTTTTTATTTTAAATCTACTCAAATTGTGCAGAATTTTGCCGTGATCATGAATATGGCAAGGGGTTTACAATTAAACAAAGCCCTATCCTAACAGAACATAAACTTCTGAAACTTTCACATTTCCGGCACTTATGTGCTTAATAATTATTGGATTACTTAAAACCCTTGCCATTTTCGTAATCAGGACGAAATTCTGCACATTTTGAGTACCCATATCGCTATATTTACGGAAATAGTGTTATCTGGTTTTCCTCAATTTTGTAATTTTTCCAGCTTTTCACTGATAAAAACAATCATTTTCTTGTTTCTTAGTTATGTATCTATTATGATTAAACATTTCATCAAACAAATTTACAAGTCCCTTCATCTATATAATTACCATAACAACTAGCTGCAAAGTATGATAATTAAATGGACTACACATGGGTGTATTGTTGTTTTGTTTCCATATAACATCAATCATCTGTTTAAGGGTGTTCCTGATTGACATGCTGATTAAAGGAAATACTCTGAATTCAGTATATTATATCACATGAAGTTTTGTCCAATTAAATAGTTTTACTATTTTTGGGTTCCTCTAAGAGCTATTATTATTTTACCAAATCTGAAGTCAATAGGAGAGAAAAAAAATAGTCTTGCCAGTTTGCTCTAGTCTGGAAAGGGTTTCAATAGCATTACAAAATAAGTATCGTAATACCCCAGTCTCCCCTTTCTCGACAAATCTTTAATAAACTTTTACTCAACAGAATCTTCCCAAGTCACTCATGTCTCATTTTGCCCTCGGAGATTTACTTGATATTGCCATTAAGAAAGGAAAGTTGAAACAAGTTGATCTGCCAAAATGTTAAAACTTAAAATTTATCAAAGACAGAAAGAAGTTTTAATTCAAGCTTGAAAAATAAATCTAAAGTTTATCCATCAAATCTTTCTAACTGCTCTATAACCGACCCTTCAACAAGTCTGAATGAACCACCCTCTACAACAAGCACTCCAATGTGTAATATAGACATAGCATTGAACTCTTTAGCGGCCAACAAAGATGTTACTAACACTCCAAATGTAGCTATTACCAACCAACGCAGTGTTATCCCTACAAAAGATGTAGCTGTTAGTACTCCAAATTATTTAGATTTAAACTTTAAAGTGACTGCTCTAACAGAAAAGTACATTGCCCTTGAAAAAGAGCTGATTAAACAAAAAACTCTAAATTTTGAGTTAGAAAAATATGAAAATGGGGATTTTCATACACAAATTCTAAAACAAGAATTAAATAAAAGTATCCTTGAAAAGAAAAACCTGAAGCTGGCAATTGAAATCTTGCAAGATGATGATAACAAATTAAAGGAGGAGCTGACACAGAAGAACAACACCACACAATGTATGAACTGTTATCCACCTCTACAACAGTCACCTTCAAAAAGTCACTGGCAGAGAGTTGGCAGGAAATCTACAACTGTGATTGCCCCTGGTACCAGCCCTGTGGTTTGTAAAAACTTCTTTGAAATCCTTAATCAAAAAGACGATAGTGATCAAATAAGTATAGCATCAGAAATTGAATTGTCAAGCTTAAAATGCAATCCCAAGATAAAAACAAAAAAGAAACTACTATAAGGAAACCTAAGATTACACCTAATACATCAATATGTACTAATAGAGGGAAGAACCAAGATCCTGACAAACCAAAGCTAATAATAATTGGAGACAGTCATAGCAGAAACCTCAGCAACCTTATAGAACAACGAACCTCGTTAAATGTTTGCTCATATGTTAGGCCGGGAGCACCATTGAGGGAGGTAATTGGAGACGTGTCCGAACTTGGGGGGAAACTGAAAATGACTGATTTCCTTCTGGTAATTGGTGGCACAAATGATACAGAAACAATGGAAACAATAAATTTTACAGATCTCGTACATCATCTCATCAGAAACGTAGGCCACACAAACTTAATTCTAGCATCTCTTCCAATGAGACACGACAATCCAGAACTGGACTTAAAAATCGCTAGAATAAACACAGAGTTCGAGAGGATAGTAGAAGACAACTCTCATGTGCAACTACTTCCATTACATCTCCTGCCAAGAAATCTATATACAAATCACGGACTCCATTTCAACAGGCAGGGCAAAAATAGTATTGCTAAAATGGTAGCCAGGATGTTATTGGACAAATACAAAATTACAGAAACAAATTATAAAACCTTGAGAGATAATTCTACCCATATTGGTACTGGAAAGAAAATAAATATACTGGAAGAGGACATGTTTCACACAATAGACAAATGGAAAATGGATTCATCTACTGCTTTTGCCCATACCATATCAGCAGACTTCAACCATTACAGACACATGTCGGCTGGTGTGGCAGTGACATTCAGACGGAAATTTGGAAAACCCTTGGTTTTGGACTATGTAGACAATAATTTGACTTGTCAGAGGTTAAGAAGTGGTGCTGTGGTTTATAGTCTTGTGACTAAATCAAACTTTAATGGAAAGCCAACGCACCATGACTACGACAGTGCTTTCATCCAACTCGCGGCTGATTTCAAAAAACAAGGCCTGAAAACTTTAGTATGCTCCGCAATGGGCTGCAACAGAGATTTGATTGAACCCGAACACTTCGTTAAAAGCCTTACCATATTCCAGCAGAGTACAAAGGCTACTGTGTACGTAGTAAGCTACAATCAGACTTCAGCAAGAACTTTAAGAAATGGTCTTTCCCATATTGATTTCCTGAAAGCTTTGGAAACCGCTATTATTAAGTACAAGGACACTGGGGCCTCTGATATGGTTCTTTCAAGCAACCTTTCTTCATCTACAGAAATACCCACCCAAGAGGATGCAGAATCATCAATCACTGCATCTATGTCAACTCCAGTCATCAATGACATCATTGAAGTTGAAGATGAATTTAACACTACCTTACCTCTGAATGGTATCCTGAGTTCACATAGTGTTGGTGTTAGTGAGAGTAAAATATCTAATCTTGAAAGTAGTGAAAGTTCTTTTTTGGAAAGAAGAAAAAGTGGTATAGTGGATAAAGAATCTTTCAGTAAGGGGGGTGAGGAAGAGCTACCTCAGCATTTAAACTCAAATGCTTACCCATCAAGCGCAGGTTCCTGAACACAAAACGTGGTATTAGTAACCGTTTATTAAGAACTAAATTTAAAAATGTATCTAGTAAAAATTCCTAAAAATTAACAACCTCAAAATTTTCCATCAAATATGCAGGATTTAAAATCACGAATTGAACCGTTAGAAGTGGTACTAGATGAAATAAATCCTGACATTATTATAATTACAGAGCATAATATGACTAATTTGGAATTGGACAGATTTAACTTAAATGGATATATGAAAAATGTATGGTATGCAAGAGAGAATGCATCAAATGGGGGTGTTTTAGTTTTGTCAAGAACGGGGGTTAAATGTAATGGGGTGGTTCTTCCTTGTCTTAGTGAGCTCTGTGAGGAGAAAGTGTTTGAGGCTTGTATTAGTAAGTATAAGGCAGATAATGTAGAGTTCTTAGTTGTAGGAGTGTATAGATCCCCAAGCTGTAAACCGGTAGAATTTCTGGATAGGCTAAATTCATTGCTGGGTGTAATACTTAAAAAAAAAACCATTGTAGTTGTGGCTGGGGATATCAATATCAATGTTTTAAAAGATAAGGTCGAAACCAAAGAATTAAAAAATGTATTAACCTCACATGGTATGAAATACCTTATTGACTTCCCCACTCGGGTCACTGAGACATCAAAATCTGCAATAGACAATTTTTTAACAAATATATCTCAGGATGCGACAAAAGCAACTGGTATAATTACTGAATTATCAGACCATGATGGACAATTGCTTGAGATTTCAACTTTCAAAATTAACAGTTGGAAAAAAAATTGTTATACTAAAACTTGTAGAAAATTTACTAAAGAAAATATTTCTTATTTTAATTACTTAATAGCAAAAGAAAATTGGGACGAGCTATATAATGCTTCAGTTGACCAAAAATACAACATCTTTGATACTACATTTAACTACTGTTTTGAAATCGCTTTTCCAAAGGTAAACATTAAAGTCTCGACAGTTAAAAAAAATGAATGGATGAATGAAGAGCTAAAAAATGAGAAAGAAAATATTATAAAAGATAGAAAAATTGCTAGGGGAAAAAACGATAAAGTACTCTTGCGGAGAGTAGAAAACAAATATAGAAATTTTAAAACTCGTCTTACCTCAACCAAAACACTTTTTTATGACAATAAAATTAAAAATTCCAAAAATTTCAGCAAAACAGCTTGGGGAATTATTAATAGTGAAACAGCTAATTCAAAACAAATTGAGGGATCTAAAAACAAGAATGTAAAAATTAAACTTAATGAGCATGTATACTCTAATCCTAAAACAGTGTCTAACTTGTTTAACAATTATTTTGTAAATATTATTGGCAACATGGAAACAAACTCTCAGAGACATAACAATATAATAATTCCTACGACAGAAAGAAATCCCTTTAATTTTCATTACAAAGCAATTGAAGAATCTGATTTAAACAAAATTATTTCTTTATTACCTAATAAGAAGTCTAGTGGATATGATGAGGTTCCTGTTTTCCTTTTAAAACGGTTGCCTAATACTATTTTAAAACCCTTGACACATTTAATAAATTCATCTTTTGTTTCAAGTATATACCCAAGTCAATTCAAAATTGCCAAAATCATACCAATATTTAAAAAGGGGGAAGAAACGGAGATGGGAAATTATAGACCAGTGTCGGTGCTGCCCTCATTATCAAAGATATATGAGAGAGTAATGCAAAAACAATTGCTTGAATTCCTGGAGGAGCATAAACTGATTGACCACTGCCAACATGGTTTCCGAAAAGGAAAGTCGACTATTACAGCTGTAACAGAATTAGTAGAATCAGTTATCGAATCTATCGACAACTGTGAAAAATCTGTGGGTATTTTTATGGACCTCTCAAAGGCTTTCGACAGTGTATGTTATAAAACCCTATTAAATAAATTAGAAATATTAGGTATTAGACATAAGGAGTTGAAATGGCTTTCTTCTTATTTAAATGATAGATACCAGTTTGTAGAAATCACGCATATTTCTGATCAAAAGTTGCATCGCATTCATTCTACCAGACAAAAGGTTACATTTGGAGTTCCTCAAGGATCTATTTTGGGTCCACTCCTCTTTGTATGTTATGTCCAAGGAATGAATAAAAGTATCAATCTTGAAAGAAATAAATTAATTCAATATGCTGATGATTCTACCCTAAAAGTTTCAAGTAAATTGAAGGACCAGTTGGAAATATCGTACTTTTTAGAAATATCCTCATTAAAACAATTTTTTCAAGCAAACAATCTATATTTCAATGAAAAAAAACCAGTGTTATAAATTTCCATACAAATAAAGATAAAAATACAAACTATCCAAACATTTTATTGGACAATAGTGAGTTGACCCTAACAACACATACAAATTTCTTGGGTGTATTACTAGATGAAACTTTGTGTTGGAATGTTCATATTGAAAAACTTTTAAACAAAATAAATTCTGGATTGTATGCACTGAAACGAATGACTTTTTTTTGCTCAACTGTAATTTTAAAGTCAATTTATTTCGCACATATTCACTCTCATATTGCGGATTTCACTTTATGGGGGAACTACAAATTACAACCTACAAAAAATCTTTATTTCCTAAAAAAAAAGCCATAAGATTGATTTTAAACTTAAAATTTGATGACTCAGTCAGAAATAAATTTAAAGAGCTAAATATTTTAACAGTTTTTGGGCAATATATTTTTGACACAATATGTCTTGTAAAAGAAAATTTAATCACGAAGCCGAATCAAAACCACCGATATAATACAAGAAATAAGCAGGAACTTATTACTACCCACCACAGACTAGAACTTTACAGAAAGAAACCATCTTACGTAGGTTTAAAGTTTTATTCCAGATTGCCTAAAACTTTAAAAGATCTGAATGTAATAAAAGATTTTAAGAAAGAACTAAAAGAGTACTTGATTAAGAAAGAACTATACTCATTGGAGGAATTCCTTCAAGGTTAACTAGTTTAGTTTAAGTTAGGATTAATGAAATATGTTAATCTTAAAGTTTGACGCTATTTGTTGTACCATGTACAAAACATGTAAATAAAGATTTTATCTATCTATCATATCTACAGGCCGTGAGGCGAGTGAAGAAACTCTGGATGTGCGAAGGAGGGGATGTAGCAAGTTGGGGAGAAAGCTCCCCCTCTCAGATTCGGTGGCCAACCAACCAGAAACCAACTGAGGAGGTTGTTGCCCCAAACAGTTGTTCGGCGCATGCGCAAACTTTCTCTTTGTCACTGCGCATCCCCAGGACAGTTTCTTTACTCGCCTCACGGCCTGTACATACATATACAAAATACAATATCTGAGATAAAAGATTTATCTACAAACTACAAAAATTAAATGCTAAATCAAGGTTTTTACACCTATTATAAAGATGATGTTTTGCTTATAAACAACTATTCATTATTCAACATTAAGAGATCGTACAGATATTGGCAAGTATGAGAGGTAAATGAGTGTGATGGATTTAGATGAACAAGTTTAGTCATTGTTACTAAGTTTGACTGTTCCTTAGAAAGAGCTCAATTGCTCTAAGGGACCTACAGCTTTATGTGAAATGTGAACCACATAGTATTTTTCTGATTTTCAGCCATGTGATAAGCCAGATTCTCAGTTTTCTCCCTTATATAATATACGGATCTTGACTACCACCCAACATGGACACCCTGGACTTCAGTAGTAGTGTCTATATCGATGACAACTTTTGTGCGGACACTGTGTCAGTATTAAGTGATAGGAATATTCATATTTAGATATATAACGTTTCTGACTCTTGCAGAGAATCGTTTTCAGAAATAGGCATGCTGAATGTAGTACAGACTGGGCTATGGTTCTAGGCGTGTAGGAGAGTTATTGCGAGCGAGATAGTGAATATCCCCCATCATACTTCTCCTACGTCTACTGTGTACAGTCTGTTCAAAATCTTATTTAAGTTGGCTGCTATGTTTATATACTGTAGTTTGCTCGATGGTGCTTGTGTTATTGAAATTTAGTGATTTAAATTATCTTATACTTATGAAACAATCTTTTAGAGGCAGTTTCTACCCCTTAGGAGGACCTTATCAAGATGAAAATACTGTAGTTGTCCTGTTATTTAAGTCCAAAAGAAACAGTGTACATTCAGCTTACCCAGAACTTAATTTTGGGGGTGTCCAATCATGGAATCTGAGCAGGGTTAGCAAGCGGATACTTGCTAGGCTTGAGCTAAATACTATTATACATTAGCATATTTATAAATTAGACAAAGGGAGAGAAGTTTCAAGCATAACTTTTAATATAACTCATATATATATACTGTTATAACGAGGTCCTTAGCAGACATTTACAGCCTATTAAGGTCCACTAGCAGCCTATTAATTCACGGCAGTGACATTGACCCTCCCACGCACATGTACAGTGTATTGACGACCCTCCCACCCACCCATACACGTCCAGTGGTACTGACCCACATCCCCACCCATATTCGTACAGTGGCATTGACCCTCCCACACGCACGTACAGTGTATTGACCCTCCCACCCACTCATAAACGTCCAGTGGTACTGATCCTACCACCCACTCATATACGCACAGTGGTACTGACCCTCCCACCCACCCATACATGTCCAGTTCATTTCAATAACATTATTATTGAACATGGTGCTTGTGTTATTTCAATAACACAAGCACCATATACTATCCAATTCTTTTTATTTAATACTATCTGATTCGACAGGCGTTGCCCTGTCTTATTCATGAGTATTCAATTTAAATCAGAATAAATAAATATAAAAATACTTAAATTAAAAATTCTTTATTGCAATGCTTTTTCGTACTCAACATTCTTAGTTTTTTTCTGGGGACAAACAAATAATGATGATGGTTTTCCAATTCGAGAACAGGCAACATACAATTGCCCATGTGAAAAACATGGATTTTCAAGATTTATGCTGCATACATATAACGATTGCCCCTGTGATTTATTTATAGACATGGCAAATGCAAGTTGGATAGGAAATTGTAATCATTTAAAATGAAATGGCACATTGTTAGGAATCATGGGATATGTGGGATCAAAACGGTTTCCCATTTGAAATTTCCATTCACAATTTTGGCTTCGATCACATTGTTCATTTTTTTTTTACTGTAAGCTTAGTGCCATTACAAAACCTTGGTGGGTTAATATTCTGCAACATAATGATTACCGCACCAACTTTCAATAGCATATTATTGTTTATATAAAATCAACAGAATTTTTAATGTACCGTATACCAATACGGTTTTATTATTAAATAAATTGCTTAGTGCTGGAAACAATAAATAACTTAATCAAATCTGATCAGGTTGAAATATAAAAAATTATAATTTTCTTTCATTTGTTATAACCTATTTTTATATCAATAAAATATGATTAACATAAAAACCAACAAACAGACATATTTTTTAATAAAACCAAAATAATACATTAAGTTTTTTAAAACTAAACAACAAAATTGATGGTCTGTATTAAATTAAAACATAGTAAATAAACCAAAGAAATTATTTTATCAGGCTGCATGACTTTGTCTGTTTTATAAAATATATTTAGGTCAGTATTTATAATGTGTCTATTCTACTATAAGAAGTTTCTTTGTGGTCATTTGTCCCAAAATTATTCTATTAATAAACAATGAGTTGGCCTACAATACAAAGGAAAGCAGGCATTAACAGGAGAACCTGAGTCAGGATAAAATTAACTTGAACAATAATTGTGAACAACCGTTGACTTCAGAAAAATAATTTATATAAAAGACTTCATTTTACTCAAAATCTATAGTTTTTTACTGACCGAATAATAACAATTGGTCTGAGTTGCTGATTGGTCTCCCCTTCCCATATTAACTCATATCTATCCTCTCTCCTGTCCTGTCCCCTCATTCAGCTCTCAATGGATGTGTACTGTTGTTACTCTTGCATATTGATTTGACTGGCTAGAGTTTAGATGACTCTTTATTCTTATCATTCGGGTATAGATTGTCTTCTTGCAAAGGAATACCATGGTAGTGAAACATTTCTACAGTTTATAATTTTAAAAAACTCATTTTTCGAAATTGCTAAAAACAATTATTTCTGATTCAGCTATATTTAAGGTGGTGTTAGGGACATCTGAATTCCGATAGATCGTAGCACTGTCGTTTTAATTGGAGCAGACAGAGGGTCGTGAGTGTGCGTGCGTATATTAAGGCTCCCCACTCTGCAGTCTGTCTTTACTCACATTACCCCTTACTGCCTCTTCCTTCAAACTCTTCAAATCTGAACGCTTGTCGGCCCGTCCGATTTGCTTTTTCTTTCTAGTTGCGTTTTGACAATATAGAGATTGTGTGGATCCTGCTGTCTTTACGCAACAATCCAGAGCAAGAATTTCTACACAGTTTGCACACTTTCTAGTGAACACAGGATAAATATTCTTCTGCATGCTTTTAAACAAGTTTATAATGTCTAAGATTATTACTATGACATAATCAGATAAAATGTGTCAACAAAAATATGAACTAGATACTATACGCATTTTATTTCATTACGCTATAAAAGTTTGTAATGGGTGATATGTGTTATTTTAGTTTGGTAAGCATCAATTTATTTCTGTTAAGACAAAATTTTAACATAAAAAGCTTAGCAACACTGAGAAAAATTAAGATTAATAAACTAATTATGAATAGGAAATAAATAATTATGACACAGTTATTTTGTATGGTTTATTAATTAAGACAATGATAAGCATTAATAGGCTACGGATGCAGTATTACATACATAAAAATTCATATCTATTTAAGGATATACACATTTATTACGCCTGGGTAACCCTGACCTTAGGAAATTACATAGCAATAAGGTAGAATTAATAAATATAAATGTATGTACTGTATTTTTATAAGTTGGAATTAATGTATAGTCAGATTGAAAAAAAAACAAAATTACTTAGAGAGTCTATATTTGAAACATTACTAAGTATTAAATTTTTTTGAACGGTCAAATTCGAATAATGTTATTCCAACAAACCTTTCCTCTTAATGGAATCTCAGATACTTTACTTTTAGAGCTCTTTGTACGCTTATGAAACTTGCACTTGTGAGGCATTTAAAAAAAATAGAAAAGCTATTCACAAATCTAGTAAAGGCGACACAGAAGACGGCAGTTAAAGTGATGGACTGGACTCTGTTTTTTATATTTTTAGTTGAGCTGTCACAATACTGGTAATCGTGGCAGTGTAATTCCGAGTTGTGTTGTTGATTTACTCCTGTATTATTATAGAATAAATCATTATTCTCATATTGACGCTACTCTTACATGTATATTCACTGATTAAACATCATCTGTTAGATAAAAACAATTGCACATTTTTAAATAGGCTAAAATACCATTAAATACATTAAATAAAATATTAATCTTGAGTACATTAGTACTAAACTGACATTAGTATTATTGGTGTATTTGGCCACCAGGTATATAATATGCTTGGATGAATTGTAATCAGCGACAACACAATTGACTAGTTTGTGTACTTTCGCACTAAAGGCACAGCCAGACAGGCGACATACAGGAGTGGACCCACCCATGGGAGTTTTGTCTGAGAACGTGAGAGAGTCGAGTAAGGGGTAAACCCAAGGCAGTTGGTGGGGAATCCGGGCTGGGAGAGGCGGTGTGTGTTCCTGTCACTTTGTTTGCGGATGTACGCGGGTAGTATTAGAATAAATAAGGCTCACTGCCATATATTGTATTATACGTTTGGGGCCAGTTATAGAAACAAATTAATATAAAATTAAGGGATTGAATATTGCAAAATATAGTGTAAATTCAACCAAACACAATGACATGATTTTCTATCCAGCAAACAAATACTTTTTTTTTTTTAATATTTATTTTTAACAAATATAATTAGATTGAATTTAAAAATAAATAATTTATTAAGTTAAATAGAATATGTCATTTTGGTTAAATTTATTTGATGTATTTAATTTTAAAATTTGGGTTTGTAAACCCAAACCGTTTCCAAGATAAACTGGCCTCAAGGTTGGTGAAAATGACCTATTCAGTAGCCTCTAAGCACAAAAATAAGTGATACAAAATTTTAAAAATGCTGTTTACAAGTTTATAAGATGTTGACAAACAAATATTTGCATAACATTTTTGAATTAAAATTCAGACAATTATTGGCTGCACCACTTTAATTGTATCGTAACCCAACCTTGGAATCCTATTCATCTGCTTTCAGCAACAATCTCATTTCCATTTACTGTAAGTTTGGCACTTGCGGTAAAGATGTTCTAAAGTTCTTACTGAAAATATGCAAATCCTTTCTGAACTGAACTTTCATTGAAAAAGGCTTGAGGGAATTAATTAGCATATTTCTGTTCTAACCAAATATACTCAATTGGTAAATAATGGAGAAATTTCAAATTAGCCTTTCTTTACTGCCAACAATTCTCATATTTCTGACTTTTTCATGTAATTAATTTTACGATTTTTTCCCTCAGGGTTCACTGTACATAGTATCTGAATGATTACTAAACTTTTATATGATTATATTCTTCATAAATACATATTCAAGTGGCGTTAATTTCATTATCATTGAATATTTTAAAAAAACAATAGAGACATAATTGTGCGGCATTAAATTAGTAGTTTCGCTGCCTGTCTCAGAACATGCATATTAGGAATGAAACGTCACAGTGCTCGTGAGTAACTAACTCACAGATGCATGCTTAAATAAAGTAGAACATTTCTGGGGGTATCCAGACACCCAGAACACCCCTCTGGGTACGTCCCTGTCTCAAAGCAGAAAAAATCCCTGCTACAAAAATCAGAAAAAATATAGAGGGAGAAAAAATTAGGTAAAAGTTAAATTAGTTTAAGTTCTGATATTTGTTACAATTTTTTTGGAATAACCTTCAATTTGGTAATTTAATCTCCAGTAATTAAAAACTAACATAATTCAAAAGCCATTATTGAGGGCTAAATTTTAAAAATGTAAAAAGATACCCAATAGACATTCTGTTCCAGGAAACATCAACCATAAGCCAAATTTTTATAAAAACTCTTCTGATTTATATATCTGAAAACAGTGGTATACTTCCAGTTCAATTGGTTAAAACATTTTTAATTATTAATGCAATTTACGTTTTATAGATTTTATATTGAAATGTTAGTAATACTGTATAATTAATCAATATATATTTGCCTTATCCACCTTGTGTATTTTGTAATTTAACATTTTAAAACTACTGAATAGCTTAGAGGAGGTCAGGTTATCATTGCGACCTGTTGTGGGCAATGATAACCTGCTTCTTTATGATTGCTGTTTTACCAGAAACCAATTTACAGCATTGCTGTTACAATACTGACTGGTAATTATAATAGATAACCTGTTTGAAGCCTAAATTGTGTGAATTAATATTGGATGCGTTTTGTCAAACATCTATTTCACCCGTCAATAGAATAATATTTCTTACAAACTCGAACCTACACGCAGGCATCTGCCCATGCACAGGCTCTTTCACTAAGGATGAAATATATATTTTTATATCCATGTTTCACTTATCATTATATTATATTACTTTAATTTTACATTAATATTTAAAATGCCATTTATAACTATATTTTCTTGTGTAGTCTAGTGTTATTAATTTTCTGGGGAATACAATAAAGAATCATTTAATTTCATCTTATGATAATTTGTTGATCATTCTCGCGAACAGCTTTGAGTTAGTTGTGTTAGTTTTATTGAGATATTTCTCAGATTATTTAAAGCTCTTTCAAAATGCAAACACGGTACTAATGTAACCCCTTGACTTGCACTTGTTTCAGCTCCATCAAAGTCCTGAGATGCTATCACAAAACTTAGTTGAAAGTTAAGTTTGTTGAAATGAATTAAAAGCAGTCTTTATTTAAGAGGCGTAGTTGGGACCTACAAGTCCTTTCTTACACTTCAGTAAATTTGTTGTGATGGTACCGGTGGTTACTTATTTTGTGACAAGTAAAATTTTAGTTGTAAACATTGAATTTAAAGTCATCAGAAGTTGAGACATAGAGTTAATTTACCAAATGAGTTAATTGTTGTTCTGTTCCAGATGATGTTATATACCTATTCCTTGTTGGCATTCTATGGGGAGTAACTAATCCATTGATAAAGAAAGGTTCCGCAGGGATCCTTACAATTAAAGCAGATAACATGATCACGAAGTTTGTCAAGGAACTGCAGTATCTTGGCACTAATTGGAAGGTAGATATGAACATTTATAGATAAATAGTTTTAAAATTATCCATTTTTTAAAGCTGATATAATCAAAACAACTAAAATAAGTAACTTCACAATTAATTATATGAACTATTATACTAGATATTAACATCTAGTACAAGCACAAAAAGAAAAAATTAAAAAAACTAAATTAACTCTCTTACGGCCAAATGTTTTTTAATATATCAATGTTTAATTTATTGCTGTTGTGTGTTTTTTGGATTTTAAATTTAAATAATAATTTCAAAACAGGTGTTTTTCGTGCAATAGAAACACCGATCAGTCCACTTTCACCCACACAGAATACCGTTTTTATTTAAAGTGGGCTTTTTTTTCATTTCTAAACAACAGATACATTTCTCTATTAAAGTTTCATACAAATACCAGTACAAGCTAAGCTGAGATTCGAATCATCAATCCAGTGCACTGGGCGTTTATACAACACTGTAGATCACTCGACTATTTTACTCTGACAGTCGTGAACCTTAACATACATTATTAGTTCACTTTAAGATACCTTATTACTAATAATCTATCTATTTTTTATACCTTACAAATAGTTCCTCACCTATCAAATTTCTAAGTCAATACAGTCATCATTTTGAACTGAATCCTTGTAATAGAACACCATCTTATTGGTGTTTTTCATGAAGTGAAAAGGTCTTCTTAATAAAATACATAATTAATTTTTAGAATTAAAACTTTATTGATAATCAAGAAAACTGAAGAAAATGATGGTAAATAGTTACTTGAACTAGGGTAAACTATATTTTTAACACGTTTGCTATCACCATGCAAAAAAGTCTATCTGTAATCCACCGCTGCTAATTTGCAGCGCATGAGGGTCTATCCACAGACTACCGCCGCACATTTGCGGCACTTGGGGTCATTGCCATAGACTGCCACTGCAAAATTGTGGCGTATTTGTGATACTAAATATCACATTGCTATTTGATGGTATATTGTAGAGGCCTGTTTTATTTATTTTGGGCTACAGGGAAGCTTGTCGCATCTTTGAGGCACTTGGTCTGTGAGTGGACCAACTTATGACGTCACAAAACATTTGGCAATACTGCAAAACCAAGTTCTATGAAGTTGCAACACTGCTCAGTCCAGTACACGTAGCCAGTAACTCGCCAACCATATAGTGAGTTGTTGCGTTGTTTGTGACATGCGGAAATGTCCAGAAATAGGAGACAAAACTACGTAACTGGTATTGGTGGTAGTGGGAAACTATATAGGTAAAACCGTACTTTTCACGATACTGACTGAGCGCCGTATATTTTTGGTACTTATGGAAATGAATAAAAACAGTAAAAATAAAGTGAAATGATTTTTTTAGTAAGTATGGGATATATATATTGAACTATTTTTAACCCATATTATCAAACTTTTACTCTTGGGCTATAACGATGGCCACGTTTAATAGGCTTGGTCTGTAAGTAGGCTATCTTTTTAGACGCACGGGTTGTTGTAATGACTGTGCTGCCGCATATTTTCGGGTGTTGGTAGCGAACGTGTTAATCATTTCCAATTTTCAATGTCAACGCTGATGGAAATTGTTTTTTAAATAAATTGGATCATAAAATCATATTGCACTAAACAATACATTGATAATTGCATTTATTTTCAGTATATGCTGCCTTTTTTGATAAATCAGTCTGGGTCACTCTTGTATTTCTTCACTCTAAAGTCAGCAAGTAAGTGTTATACTTTCAAATTTAAGTTCATTATTCCGAATGCTTGTTGTCTCTGAGTTATTTCTTTTCTGTCTATTTTCAGACCTGACATTTGCTGTCCCAATCACAAACTCCATAGCATTTTTGATGACAGCAGTTACTGGTTGGGTTCTCGGAGAATCTAGTCCCAAACCAAGTAATATTTTTTGTCTCTTAAATGTATTTTAGTTGGTTATAAGGGTTTAGTGTAAATTAATAATGTTTAGGACTTTTTATGGCCCTGCAATTACATATGCAGCTGAAACTTGGAAACGAGAGGAACTGTGTTTTAATTGGGTTATTAATATTTCTATCATGTAGAAATCGCCTTGTTTTTCTCCATGAAATTTCTGAAGGTGCCAGTTGAATCTCTTTTATTTCATTCAACTTGTAAAGCACATGTTTGTCAGAAGGATGGCGGGTTGATTTTTACAAGCTGACTATCCATTTAGCTATATTAGAGGCTTTCAGGCAGAGCACTTCTCTTTGATTTGAAGATTTACCAGTTGAGAGTTTACTTAAAAGTGACCTCACTTTTCTACTGCTGTGGTTAAAGTTTATATCTTCAACAGTTTTAACCCTTATATGTAATCTTTTATTTATTTATTCATATGATGCCAATCTTCAAGATATGGGCGAATTTGGATTTCAAATGAGTTTAGATGATCGAATGTAGTCATTGTTACAAACTAAGGCCAACTATTCCTTAGAAATGGACATTAATTAATAGCCCAATGACAAATGAACAGCCGGTGGTTATCAGCTGATCCCTTTCAAAATGTGTTACAGTCTGCTGCTGCACTCTAGAGATGGGAATTACAGTTACTTCTCGATAATCTGTTACGTCATTCCATTATGTTCTGGTAAGGTTTTACAATAAACTGTTATTTTGTTTTAACCTGTTACAAGGGACACGTTGACTTCCAGAGAGTTACTCTATTATGGCCTGACATTATTTAACAGCTGGAAGCCTCATTACGGGTCGTTAGATGATGTTCCAAGTTACAAAATGTTGTGCAGTTATGCCTTATGGTATGTTACAATATTCAGTTATGGTTGTTACAGCTTGGCTTGAAATTACAGAGTTACTGCTCAATGTTTGTTCTGTTAAACGTCTCTAACTCTTAAACGTTGTCATGTTAAACATCAATAACTAACTGTAACATGCAATAGTTGTCTAAGTTTCATTTGCAGTTCAGTTACAGTTCCGTTTATTTCTCAGCGTGTTATATTTACTCTCCATTACCACTTGGTGTTACATTTATATAAAGTTAGTTATATTCTTATCATGACTGGGAGTTACAAAAATAACACGATATTTTATGTAACCTGTTAAATATTTAACAGGTTTAATTGCTGGAACCATGTTATTTATACTCTGGCTATTTATATGCTGTAATCATGCCACGTTAAATAATGCCCACCTCTATTGCACTCTTCTGGTACTGTCAAGAGAGAGCAGCAGCAATTAGCCGTGATAGAGTTTTTGGTAGCATTAAACTATTTGTAAAGGTCATATGATTACTCCATCCGGGTATATACTCCTTTCTGAATCCTCTCATTATGCAAGCTTTAGTAATGGACGAGACGAGATTTGTAAAACGATTGTAATTTCTTTTTATAGGAGGAATGAACCTAATGCTATCATCAAGTATGGTGGTAAAGGCCTCTCAGTGTTTTTTAAATTTCATCGAACTATGGAAATTTGGATCCCTAATGAAAACAGTACTGTCCTGTATTAAGAGTTGGGAAAAGCATCAAGATCTTTTCTCCTATTGGCTTTGGTCTTATTGATCGTTCACATGAGCTGAAACTTAAGTCAAGTGAGTAACCTCGACGCCAACAAACTTAATAAAAAGTGGCCGAGTATTTAGCATCTAAGTGAATGATTAGTCATTTGCAGCCCATTCAGCAATTCATTCTCATCATCCGTGTTGTAGCCTCATTGGCTATAGTGACTGTTCAAGTCCCCCACAAAAAGACAAGGTGTTCAAACCTTTGGAGGACAAGGCGATTTCCACTATATCAGCAGGGATAGCAGTCTTGATGGTATCATTCAGGAATTTCTATTGCATGCTGGTAGCAAAGTGAAACAATGGCTTCAAACAGTCTGCAATAAGATATTAGCTACAGGAAATTTGCCAAAAGCATTCAAGAGGTCAAAAGTAGTAGCTGTTTTCCCTTTAAGTAGTAGCTGTTTTATCCTTTATAATACAACTCACACTGATATAATCTTTTAGCCTCTTCATTAATCAGTTATATCTATATAAGAATATATCCTAACATAGTAGCATTTCTGGACCTCACGTGAGTTATTCAATATCAAATCTAATGACACTGCCGTTCTTACACATTGGTTTTACAAAAAAATTAAATGTTGTATAGCTTTTATTGAAGAGAAGTAGATTCAATTAAAAGACATTCCTCCCTCACCTACCTGTTTAATATTTTTAATAGGCTCGGTAGACTGTTGGCTTAACGTGCTGTTTGAACTACTGGAGTGGCAAAGGGGTATGAATAAATATCATGGTCATACTAGGATTTGATTCACGGTCAAGTACTTGGCAAACCACTGCTGATCTGGTTTACCACCACTGACCATCTGGCAAACCAAAATGATCATGAATATATAACTGGCCATGGGCAACAGGTGTGCATGAAGCCATTGCATTTTTATCAAGGAAAGTGATGGCTTAGCTTAATCTTTCAGCTAACTAAACAAAATTTTAATTGTGATGAACTGTAACAGATGAGAACCTAAAGCTATTGGGCTATTAATAAATAGTCCTTTCTGAACTAAGTCGAACTCAGATAG
This sequence comes from Stictocephala bisonia, assembly GCA_035578905.1. Classification (NCBI taxonomy): domain Eukaryota; kingdom Metazoa; phylum Arthropoda; class Insecta; order Hemiptera; family Membracidae; genus Stictocephala; species Stictocephala bisonia. The sequence goes on from JAQJVL010001892.1 coordinate 38,084, forward strand.
TAACAAAGACTACACTCGTTTAACTTCGCTTATCACACTCATTCACCCCTCATATTCTCCCATATCTCTACGATCGGCGTCTTAGAAATGAATAATGTTTAAAATAATGAATATTATTGGGATCCAAACAAACACACACATATGGATAAAATGTTGGCAATAATCATTGTTATTCTTTTAAACACATCACAAACAAAAATAATGTAATTCAATAGATGTACAATAGAAGTCACAAGTATATATATATCAATACAACTGTTAATGACAGAATTAAAAGACCTTCATCATTCTCATTTATATAATTGAGCCAACCATCAACATAAATTATAAAAATAATAATAGAGGCAAATAAAAAGAGTTAACTCACGATTAGTTTTACTGTGCAGAGAACCGAAATTCCTCTATGCGTTTGAAGTTGTCCTATTGCCCTTATATTATAGAGAACATAAAATGGAGAGTTTACATTTTAAGTATTATAACATTGACTCTATTATTATGATACAATATTACGACTTCAATTTACCAGCTTCAAAAATTCATTCTGATTTTGAAGCTATCTCTGATTTTACCTTAATATTTTATCAACATTTTTGTTAGGATGACTGGCCCGCCCTTAACTGTAGTTATTTATGCATATTTTCATAACATATTACATTTATTTGTATTATATTTCTATAAATCATTATATCTTTATTTTTACAGGAACACTTTTAGGTTCGAGCCTTGTTATACTGGGAACAGCTTGCTACGTATTTGACAAAACATGATCATTTCCAGGTTTAAAAATAAAGTGTAATTTTGTATGTATGAGATGTATAAATCAATGTTAAATTAAATTGCTTTGTTATTTAGCTAGTAGACCATCTCTGTACTATGCTCTACACCTATCGTACTATGCTCTTCCTATTTTTTTTTTTTTTTTATAATTACCATAGCTGGGAGATCAGAAATTCATGACAGTCCAGCTACCAGATTTGTTGCTTGTTTAGAACTACCCCAGGGCCTAGGGGGTCTGGCCCCCCTCAAACCTAATTTTGTTTGTTTGTAAAGAAACTAAGGGGAACAACACTCAACAATAACTGTAATGGGCAATAGTTGAAAATAGTTACTTCATCATTATAGAGGGTAGTTCTTTATTCATAATTTTAATCATTTGTAAGCTCAACTACTTATATGTTTAAGTAACTTATATGTATGTTTATTTGTATACACAATATGCAAATAAACATAATTTGAGTTTGATTTTTAGTTGAATGACATTTTTTACATGTGTCAGTCGGCCCCCTCCAAACAATAACCCTGGTTACGCCCCTGCCCAGGAGGTACATACAGCTTTAAAGATTTGCTGTGGACGCAACAACATCAACCCCCAAGAGATCACTTAATGCTTTCATTAATATAACATGACAATTGAACTTTTTTCCAAATATATTTGCAGCTGTAATATTTTTTAAAATTAATAAGTGGTAGCTAAAAAAAAACATGATATATATATATATATATATATATATATATAGCCCCTCATAAAAATGTTTCAATTGTTTTTATTTTTTTTACTGAGAAAATTTTTATTCCAGGCAGTAAAGCAGACTAATTTAACTGTGACATTGTGTTTCAGTAGATTGGCATATAATTGTCATTGAGCAAGGCCGTACCCAAAGGAGGGGGTTCAACCCCCTCCCCCCCCACTGAAATGTTTAACATTTGTCCAATGCAAGGTAGAAAATTCAGATAATTTAACTACAAATGTCACATTTTCGGTTGTTTCATTCAATATATACATAAATATATATTTACATATGTGTGTGGGAAATCTATAGAAATAACGATTATAAATCATTGTTTCTGTAAAGGGTCGTGACCTGGTTGGTTGTAGGGAACAGCAGTACTGTTGTCACTTATGTGAAAATTTGCCAATACAGACAAAGTGGTCTCTTGACATCACTGGAGCAGCATTGACATAAGACAACAATTTGTCAGTTGGCTAAGATTTGTATGAGTTTGTGACAAAAAAAAACAGGGGGTTAGATTTTGTAATCTGAATTCAAAAAGGAGTTTAGATGTCTTTCAATCATGTAATAATAGCATTAAGTATCTAAGAAATATATTGTAATTAAATTTGGTAATGTTATTTATTTATCAGTCTTTTAATATAGAACCCCCCAAAATGTTTTCCTAGGTACGGTCTTGTTATTGAGCGAAGAAGAATTCAATCTTAGATATAAATAACATCTTCCTTTTCAACTTCAGCTCTCAGATGAATGAGCTTTCCTCTTCATTAGACTCTAATTCAACAGTTGTTACCAATCTAACAGTTGACTTGTCTAAGAATATGATTTTTGGCAATCATGAATCATAACGCAGTTGATAAAAAATTTCCTGTCAGCTTCGTAAACAGTTTGACTGACTGATATAAAACAGGATCTAAACCATTGTTAGATGAAAGCCAAGTTACTGTAAGAGCAACAGCGCTTTAGTTGGTACCAGTCAGATATAACAAATCTCATTAGACTTAGTTCAAAGTGTATGGTCAATTTGATGTAACGCTGTGAAGTCACTCCAGAAACGAGGTTAAACTAGATGAAAGTGATTGTACTCAACACAGAGGAGATTTATATAAACAGATGCAAAAGGAATAAACTGGAACATGCTAAGAAATTGTTTATAAATTAAGTAAAACACTAAGTTTAGATCTTTTGTTCTTCTTTTCTCAAAAAGAGGACGGAACTCAAGCGTATTTATAGAACTAATATTTCATTTTGTAAATTAATTAGTATAATGAGAGCAAGGACATCCAAAATTACCTGAGAAGAGAAGTCCATTAATACAAAGTAGAAGAAAACAATTAATTGTAGACGTAACACATAACAAAAATGGATTGTCAGTGAGCAGGGACAGTGAGAAAAGTCTACATATCTGTGGAACTTGTATTATGTGTTGTGTCTATAATTGTTTCCCTCCTCTGGATCAGTGGACTTGCCTTCTCAGGTAAGTTTACGGATGCTCTATATCTCCTATTATACCAATACCCTGCCTCCTATTATACCAATAAACATAATGCCAACGGTAGTTGGCATTATGTTTATCTGAGTTTGAACACTCTTTTCTAAGGAACTAAGTTTAACACATTTTCTCAAATAGTTAAAACTCTAAAATTTATGAAACAGATAGAAAACATTCCTATCAATCAGTTATTAAAATGTAAATGTGATAAATGACCAGGTTCTATAGGTATCAGGTGTAAATGTTATGTATAGTGAAAACTAGTTAACATTCTGGTAATTTTTTTGTTCCAACTTGGATAAAAATTACTAAAACTTGTAATACACTTTATGAAGTATATTTCATAATGTACAATTGAATGAGAAAAAGAATGATATGATTAGCTTTTTTGTAGGCCTCTTAGTTCCTTAGAAAACAACCTTCAAACTCGGGTTAAAGATTTTCTGTTGAAGCAGTTTTTAGCTCTTGTGCGTTTATCTTAATAACACCAATAACAAATTTTTTAAACGAAGAAACAAATCTTTTTCTAATTACAAATTATTAGTTGAATTAGTGGTAAAATAACACACTTTTAAATATTATGAAATATTTTATTAAAATTCATGATTTATTAGTTACAATAAATTATATACAAACAAAGTGACTATTATTATGACTACAAATGATAAATTAACAAATACAGTACGAGCACCTTGGTTAATTTGTTACTACAGTTAATGCAGGAATAACTTCTACAATTTCCTGCGTTTTGCATTCAGTGAATTTTACAATGCAATATCTTTTGAAGCAACATCGTATTTGGAAGTGGAAATATAAACAAAATCAAATATTTATCTTTGTGTTAAAAATACAGACTTATATGTTTATTTTTCAGAGTAAATAAAGGAAAAATCTATATAGAAAAACTTATTTTAAAGAATATAATTTCATTATTGACTTGTTAAAAACTTGCTTTTTCTTGTCCAATAAAACAAAGGTAAAATTATGTTTAGTAAAAAAGTTCAAGACTTGATTTTCATTAATCAAATAAATTTATCTTTTAAATAGCAGCAATTATGAGTTAAGGAATCAATTTATTTCACCTACTATATTAATTTTTTCTCAACTCTAAGTATGTATTTATAGTAATTTTAAAGCTTTATGACATATTACACTGCAAACACATAAACTTTATTTATTTGTAAACGAGGAAAATCAATTGTCAAACTCTTTTACTTTTTCTCACAGTGTATTCCAGTATTACTTCGCTTTCGCTGTCTTGCCCTTAAACCAACCAGACGACACTCTAGAATCTTTTGGGATGGAAATGGAGCGTGCCAGGTCACGGCTCTTGTCCTTCGAGGATTGATGAGATCTGGCAATGGTGTGATGAGATCTGCCCGTCGTACCGTTCTCAACTTTCCTGTCTACTCCATCGTAGTTTTCCCTCTTCCCAACAAACACCAAGTTTCCTCTGCTCCTTTTGTGCTCATTGAAAATACTCTCAGTGCTGCCTCTCCTAAAATAGAATTTTATTGATATTATAGATATTAAAACATGTAACAGAATGAACATTTGTCATGCAGGTGAGCCATGGTGCTCAATGTATGTGGGAGGTAGGTAAAAGAGATTTTGAATAATTCACACCAAAATTCCCCCATATTTATTTTGTGCAGTCTGTTTTAGCAAAATTTATCATTTGATATCATTTAGGTTGGGTGCTATCACTGACTATAGAAACAAGAAGACTGCCCGCTCGTATGAGTCCTGTGAAGCTGGTTTTCTTGTTTGGTAAAACAGTTCATGTTCAGTCTTAACAGGCATAGCCAGCTGTTTCCATCTCTCTCTAACTTCATTCCTCACTCTGTTTCTCTTCAGAACACACTGAAGTGACTAATAGTATGCAGTCATCCGAGCACTTATTTAAACCATCCACCATTAGATAGCAGCATTCATTCACTAATATTCATGTACAGCAAAATGTATTGCCCTTTACAGTCAATTTGTTTCTATACTCAATGCTGCTATGTTTATATAAAGTTTGCATAAAGTTTTGTTTAAATACAGCTGTGACTTAAGTTATTTCTTAGCCATCTTATAGAGGAATACAAACAACTTGTAATGCAGTAACTTGTAAACTTACAATACAGTGACTTAGTAATTGTTTGCATTTAAGAAATGAGATAAAAATAATACAGTGTTTTCTGTAACTTGATTTAATGTTCACTTATTTGTCTTACTTTTAATTGCAGCAAAATTTAAATGATTAGAAAATCATCAAAATATATGTTTTAAACAAACAAAGATCTATGTGATCTTGTTTTATATACAATATTGATTGGATCACATGGCTATTTTAAAAAGTAATTGAATCATGAAATTATAGAGGAAAGGCCGTTGCATGCATGGACAAAACCAAACGCAGAGCACCTTGATTTAGGCTGTACTGGAGAATGCCCTAGTTGTAACAAAGATCAATCCACTTATTCATAATTCATATTCACCCACTTAATAAATAAATATTGTGTGTTGCTTAAGAAAACAATACTGTTACTTTTGTAAAATTACTGATTCAAGAAAGGACTACAGTATGTAATCTTGTTCAAGACTGTTGAATCATACAGACCGTAAATTTATGACATGTTATAAATAAGTAATACTTAGCATCTAATCAGAGATGACAGTCCACTCTGCCTCGTCAAAAATAATTAGTGATTAATGCGATACAGAAGGCTTTTTAATGTTTTGTACATAGATTTGCTAAGTTTTGGGTAGCAAATGAGGCAAATCCTATTTTTATAAAAAATTATTTAAAAAGCAGTCATATATGTCTGTTATTTTTATGTTCTAAGACATGAATAAATAGTATGTTAAAATTTGTTAGATGGGCTGCCAAAATAAGGGTTAGATTTGTGAATTGTAGATTGACGGCCATGAAAGTTTAAAATGGATGAGGAGTGGGTGTTACTTTTATTCGATCTTAGTGGAGCTGTTTAACGGATTCAAATGTCAGGAACTATAAAGATCCCACCATGTTTCTTTTTTAAAGTTTGTATACTTTGAATGTTCACTCAAATTATTGCACACATACATAAATATTTAATAATTCCACCACCCACTTCACTTATTTACAGTTTTGAAGATTTTTCCACCCCATTTTTCTGACGAATTAACCCACCTGGAATCTCCATGGTTGTCAGCAATGTTTTCTTTGCTTTTCCTAATCTCCCGAGAAGAACTCTTCTTATGTTTCTCAGCACTTTTCTCCACAGCAGGTCTGCGTGCCTTGGGAGCTCTAGGAGGCTTGCCATCACCATCGTACGTGACCTCCTGACGATTGTGACGTGGTCGCCAAGGGGCCAGCACTGACACGCTGCGGGAAAGAGTGCGAGCTTGTGGTGTGAGAACCTCGGACTGTGATGATAGTTCTTCTCGACTCTGGGAGCGACGGCCACCTCCAACTACTGATCGATGCAGTCGCCGCGATCCGGGAATGTCTCCCACTGGAAAAAATAATTTAGAATCTTTAATATTAATTTCAAAAGCAAAAATGTTTGAAAGCTAGTTATTAGTTACATTAATGGATTTACTTTTTGGAAGTCAAAATTAAAGAACGTATGTTCAGTGTTAATTAACTATCCACGAATTTTCTTAAAATGACAACGTTAAAAAATAGTAACAAAATAAAAATAAGTCCAAAGAAGAATGTTGACCTGTACCGATTTTCAAAAAATATTCTAGGGCTTACAACATTGAAAAGGGATTTAATGTAAGTCCCAAAACCAATAGTTTGCCAAAATGATAATTATTTATCAATGTGTTAAGTATGTCAATGAGTAAATAAAAAATATACAAATAATGCAATATGTTGTTTTAGCTTAACTTCTTCAAAATCAAAGACATTTTCATTAAAAATAACAGTTATTCTTATAGTATTGCATTCATTTTTTATTTTGCTTGTTTAGGTACAATAAAGTGTAATGTTGCATCTATAATAATAACAAATTTTTTCTATAATAATAATTACTAAATACTGAAAAATTTGTAAGTATTCATAATTGCAAAAGAAAATATACGTTAAGTATTGAATATAAATATTATTTCGGTCTCAGTTTTAACAAAATATTTTGTTTGGTTCTAGGATTGTATAATATAAAGTAACATTCAATAATTTGTCGTCTGAGTTATAATGCAAGTTATTCTAAAAGGAATTTTAAAGAATTAAATGTTGCTGATATGTACCATTATAGTCATTATGAAGGGGAAGTACTGTATTTAAATATAAATAAACAATGGAGTATAATCATCATAAAAATAAAAAAACATAACCTTATCAGCATGAACTGCAAAATATTAAATGAAGTTACAAGAAAAGTTACTAAACATATAAATTATAATAAATTAATTGAGCTTCAGAAAAAATTTAAACTTTTAAACTAGGATGCAACATTTAGAAATAATTATGAACAAAAAACAAACATCAACTGATGCTTACCAGTAGCGGCGTGAAGGTAGACAACAGATTTCTGAGACTGATGACTGCTGTCTCCTTCCGTGGTGCTCTCAGCCGAGCTGTCACCCGTCAAGTGACGTCTTCCATGACGGTGTGATGGAACCTGACCAACAGTAAAATTATCTCAGTTGCCTCATATATAATTACAATTGCCTCAAATTATACATAAAACAAAAACAGCAGTTTATATTGACATGCTGCAGACCTCTATAAGAATTTTGTTCACAAGTGGCTACCAACCATAAGCTTGCAACCCACGGCCTGAACAACATGTTGATTCACAACACATCATGTAAAATAAATGAATATATTTATTATATAATTTATTACTCTCAGCATAGCGAGTTTTCTCTTTGAGGTCTTGAGTTACGAGGTACTAATTTCTTTGGGTATATTTCAAGTCCCCAGATATTTTAGTAACATTCTGTCACAAGAGTATATAACCACTTTGTGGAGAGGTCTTTCTTTATATATTTCTGTATTTAATCTGTATATGCAAATAATATTTATTATAATAATATCATACTATATTTATTACATTAATATGAGATTATATTTATTATACTATTATATTATACCCATTACATTGTTATATTTATTTATATTATATACTTTGCATAATTATTTATTCTTGATGGATTGCTTGCAAAAATTGTATTTATTAATATTTGTGTGCTGGATGTGAATGTAGTGTGACGTGGACTTTATAACTCAAGCTACTTATATTTTTTGTGACAGTTTTGTGAACTGCTGTAATGTTACTAGGGTAAAACCTGTTTTATAGCATGTAAATAAAATAAAGGGAAGAAATGTACTTTAAAAACTATGTGTTAATTTAGAGAGAATATAAATTGTCTGTTCCACAATTTAAATCTGGCGTTCCTATTTGGACATCTTTGTGAGATTTAATATTTGGTCATTGGAATTATTTCATCTTTGTTAATGTTTCATCGTGTCTCACTCAGGGGAGACATTAATATCAAGGTCTGATTCTAAGAAGAAAGTGTCAGACTAGATAACAATGAGTAATATGGGTAAAAGTCTAGAAATTTTATATTTAAAGACAATGTATTCTCTTTTCACATAGAATTTTTAGAAAAAATTGTCTTCTATAAAACCCTTAGTGAATATTTTATTTTTTCATAAATCTAACCACTGTACGTGTATAGGTGAGTGGGGGTCATTACTACCGTACTTATTTGATGAGTGAGTTGGTCAACACTACTGTACATGGAAGGATGGGTGGGTGGTTCATATAAATATATATATATTGTAGGTTTCTTGTCAGATACTATTTATTAATTTAAAAAAAAGCTGTGATATAATTGGATAAAGATCCAAAAGTTATGTTGTTTAGTAAAAGAATATTAATATAAGTGATATTTTATAAAGCTAAGTCCAATCCAACAAGCCATTTCAGACCTGCCTCATTGAATTCTATTTATGCTGGCTAGAATGGGCCATGTAGGGTGGGTGGTTGGATCATCAGCTACCATAACTGTATGGGTGGGCGCCTGGGTTGTAATCTCCATATGTTTATGGGTGGTGGGTTGGTGTGGGTTATCACTATTGCACGTGTATGGGTGGTTAACAAAATTTAATAGAATTTTTTAATAAATTGAATAATAACTATAATTAAGTACCCTTTTATTAATTTTTTGTAATAATACATGACCGGTTTCGGCTCTTAGGCCATCTTCAGAGTCTAAATAATATAACCTATAATAAATGAACAATTATAAAAATAAAACAGATGAAAATAACAGAACATATGATTAATTTAGTGTGTGGGTAAGTAGAATTTTATTTTTGATTCTTATGTTTTTTTTTAATTTCTCTTATTTTTTCTTATGTAGGATTTTTCATGTTAATTTGTGCATTTAATATGTTCTATGGTTCATTATAATTGTTTATGTATATGTGTAAATTTTCTTTGGAATTCATTTTTTCTTCTCATATTCTAAAATTTTAATATTTTCATTGATATTTTGGTAACTGTGATTTGACTGGAGAATATGTTCAGCAAAGTTAGATTTAATTGATGTTGAGTTGTTGTTTCTTATGGCTTGTATGTGTTCTTTATAACGTAAATTAAATGTTCTTCTGGTTTGTTCTATGTAAAAAGAATGCATTCTGAGCATTTTATTTTATATATTCTAGATTTTCATATTTGTTAATTTTATTTTCTTTATTGGATACGATTAAATTAAAAGTATTGTTCTTTGTTTTATAAATGAGTGTATATTTACAGTGTTAAAAAGTCTTTCTAATAGCCTTATTGATAAAAGACTGTCTGCAATGAATATTTCATTCCTCCAGCGACTGTAGGAGCCAGGTGCCGAATTAGAGAAAACAATCCTCAATTAAAAAGCACATTCAGCTGTACTGTAACTGTTAGATAATCAAGATTTCTTGGAAAATTAATTACTATATATGTAAGTAATACATTTATGAGTAACTCAAGTCTATTATGTGTTCATTTGATAAATCCCACTAAAAACTTCAATGACCTGGATAACTCAACAACTTCTGGGTCCACAAAGTGTCGAGATAGTGAGGTTTTCTGTAATGAGATATTGAAATAGATTTGCACTTTAAATAAATATTTCTAAACAAATAAAATATTGCAACTGTACTATATTAATATGGTAATATTTGTCCAATGACTGCCTTCCTTATGAGTAGTGTGTTACAAGATACACAAACCTGGAGGAGGTGGGGGTTTGGACTAGATTCTCGTAAGCGAGATGAGGGGGAAGCGACCCTTGCAGACTTATGGGACTCTCTGTCACTGTCACCAAAGAACCGGAGGTGTTTGGGTTCCGAACCCTCTCCATTGACTACTTTCTGCTTCCTATCCCCCTGAAATTAATAGTAGCATGTTGGTAAACTATCATGAAAACTCAACTGTGGAATCAAGATAAATTAATTCAATAGTGCAGGTATGTAGCCAGAAAGTTCAGAAGAGGGGGGCTCCACATGAAAAATTTGAACACTCAAGGTTTTATAGTTTAAAAAGTAATATCAAGCATACAAACCACATAATTTTTTTTATCCATTAATATCAAGCCTAACAGTTAATTTCCTTGCATTATATCAATTCAGCATTGCAGGAACGGAAACATAATGTTTGAAAAATATCATAATAAAATCAACGAATCATAACCTTAAGTTTTGGAACGTAGTTTGGGAACACACATCTGTATAAAATCAATGCTTAAACTCATCTATGTATAAAGATCACCCTAAAAACATAAATGTATATTACAAAACAAGATCTCTTTATAAACAAACCAAAACCACCTTCCGCTGCTTACGGGCACTGATCATGGCTTACTTCTCGTTCTGCTGGCCAACATTTCAATCACTTATTACCACATATCACATTCCATTTCATTTTCCAATTTTTATTCTCAAGTAATTTAGTAAATTAAAAATAGTGAAACAAGATGAGTTCCAAAAAATAATTTCAGAAAACATACCTTCACCTGATTATTAGTTAATCTAAATTCCATCAGTGTTTTGTACAGCATTACCTTTTGTAGTTTGTTATTTTTGTAGAAAGGAAATTACATAATAATTAAAATCTACTCTTAAGATGACTGTTAAAAAATTAGCTGAATCGTTGTGAGGATTGTCTGATATACAAATAATTTTACATATAGGGCTACACTTCTCTAATATAGTGAAGAATTGACCATAATTGCTGGGGAAAATAATATTTATTAAGAGCAAAAAATGAATAAAACTAATAAATAATGTAACAATGTCTATTTTGTCTGACTGTCCATGCAATTGTGGCCTTGCACTTACATGAGGGGGGGGGGCGTGGCGTAGTTCATAATACACAGTTCTTTTTAGGATATACTAATTTCCCAATTATAAAACGACTTAATAGGACAGTATAATAGCTCATACGAAGGCTTCTTTCATATTACACGAATTGTTCGTACGAGTTTTTTCCGTTGTTGGTTGGTTTTCACTCTACACAATTTTTATTTTTGTTAAAAAATACGCTTTACATTGAAATATATTCTAAAATATAAGAGTGATATCACCAGCCTTTAATATTCAACAAGTTGAATTAGTTTTTAATTGTAATGTATGACCTAATATATTACGTATACTGTATTTAGTTTTAAACATTAGAAACTATGATGATAAAAAGAACCAATGATAAAAAGACAGTCTACTTTTTGTAATTTTGCTATCTTGGTCGGCTGCCGCTAGGTTGACTATCGATCTGATAGATCGTTGCGTTGAGCTTGTTGCGCGGCAGTCTAGAGTGAGAGGGAAGATTGCAACTTTCTATGAGAATAAGAGAGAAAGCAAACCATTGGCAGTATTGGTAGCCGCGCTAAGCTGCTTTCGTCTACTTCAGGAAGTTTGACTATTTCCCTATCTCTTTTCACTTCTTATAGATCTATCTGTATTCATTGGTAAAACAACTAGCAGCCCCAAGAGGACGACTTTTCGTTTCGCCTGGGTCTACTCGTTTCTCCTCATTGCACCAGAAATAGACTTCCGGCCTGCGTCGGTAAGAAGGATAAACTACTAAATGCGTTATCGACGTTCCAGCAGTGACTTGGCGGTTTGAGAAACTGCCATTGTTATTATAAGATATTGATCAAATCTAATAAATATTGACTACATTACTAAAAATCTAATAAATATTGACTAGTGAAATTTATGTTCAGGTATATGAATTATTATGGAGATATTTCGTAAGGGGGGGGGGGGGGATTCGTGATGATTTTTCAAAGCTTATGGAGTTTGGTCAATTTGATCAATGATTCTATTTTAATCCAATTATGTTTTAAAAAATGAAAAAATAGGTAATAATGTTAGTTGGGTGACTGTCCAAGTAGAGCAATTGTAGGTCTCACGTAGTTGTCAAGCTGTCTTCACCAAACAATTAAATGGAATAGCAATTTGTGGACTTAAATATTTAAAAAGGTCGGAGAAATCTTTTTTTTAATCAGTATAAAATTATTCTCAAAATGAAATGTTCATTGTAATAAGGCTATTGTTAATCCTTTTTTCATGGTTTTGTCTTCAGATATTTTTAAATAAAAAATATTTCTTGATGTTCATTATTATGAGACATCTGTTGTTGTTTATACTGGACACTTGATAGAAATTTTTTGTCAAATGATTTTTTTATAATAAATTTTTACTGTATGAAAAGAAAGAGATTAAACTAATTCAATATTAACTATTTTTGAATAAAGGGTAAATTAAACTAAATCAATATTAACTATTTTTGAATAAAGGGGAAATTAAATAACTTCCAACTATCAACTAAGAAATGACATTAATTAATAATTACATGTAATAATTATTGTTAATTATTATAACAAATGATGATTAAATAACATAATAGTTAAGTGAAATAATTACATTGTAATAGTTGATAAATTATGAAGTGAGGAGTTTTTTACATTTCCAGAACGTAATTATTTAAACAAAATTGAATATGATTCATGAATCATCGTAGTGTTCAACCAATAGAATATCAAAATATATACGATTTTTGTGTAAAACATTATGAACAATTTTATAGGTAATTGGTTTATATTAGTCTTTAAATAATATTTTCTCAACCAAGGCTAATTGTATTTAATAATCAATAGCTAGTGAATAGTGCATGTTGTTTCTACTATGTTGCACTGTAGATAGTCCATTAAGATTTACTTTAGCACATGTAATAGTTAATTAAGTCTTTATTATATTTGTGTAATTTAAACTATTTCCATGCAGATACTGTTTGGGAAAAATTGTTTCAGTGATGTACCATTCTTGAAAAAAATGTTAGAAAACTAAACATATAAAAAATTTACAGTTTTTAAAACCATTAAAATTTTTTTTTTAGAAATGTTACCTTAGCATGTTTATTCCTGCGTGTGAGAGATTTAAACCAAGTCTCTTCAGTGTGGTGTTCCGACGGTCGAGGGGAGGGGGTAGCCAGTCGCTGCCTACTACCATAGAACTCCAGCTCCTGAGGACAAAAACCCTCTTTACTTTTAAATGTTTTAATGCTTGCAAAATCATTTGAAATGAAAGGTACTTTTTACCAAAACTGTGTATATATATTACTTATATATATATTACTTATATAAGTAATATACTTATATATATATAAAAGTAATATTAATGTTTGAGACACCTCAGTTACTAATCATTTGTATGAGGAGTTTTTAATTGTTTAGTAGAAGGACTGTGTTTATAAACAGAGCTAGGTGGAAGGGGAGTTTGTCAATGGAGTTGGTAAATTGTATTGGCGAAGTAGTAGGTGACGTTTTTTAATAACTTCAATGAGAAAAAATAAAATAGAACTGGTAAATTGAGAGGTCTTGGTCAGTTACGTAACATTAAATAAATAACAAAAGCAAATAATGAAAAATGCATACTGAAATAGAATTTAAAATAAAATAATAAATGCTTTTCTTTACTCAGATTCTATCCAAACCACAAGTACATGGGGACTCAGAATGTATAGGATAATTTAACGTTGTTACATAACTTCTTATGTCTCTCCATACTTAGCTACATAGCCCAGTCTCGACTAGAACCAATTAATTTACATAAAGAGAACGACATATTGGTAACTGTATATCTTTCCCCTGAAATTCGTAAAATTAAGTATTTGAACTTAGATGATAGTGTTTTTATTAATTTACTTTTTTACATGTACAGTTAAATCAGACAAGAAAAACAAAGAATGAGTCACTAATATAAATATAACCACAAAAACACTGTCCTCACATTGAAGGGCACTTCCATTTAGGGCTGCACTTTTATATGAGCTGAGGAGAATGTGATTGAGCAAGGTAACACTCAGGAAGGCGGTACAATGCTACTGAAGCCGGAAATACCCCCCCCCCCCACATACACACAGACAGTGGAGAATCAGCAATAGAAGCAGATGATTTTTGTTTTGGAATTTGACAAACGATAAATTACACAAATTTTAACACTATTTAGACTTGATATATTCACATCTAAAACAAGCAGCGTCCAGACAAACATTTTTTTTGCCCCAAGGATTTTTTTATTGGGGTTTTCGACCACGAGAAATTTACTAGCACCGGTCTCAACCTAGGGAAAATTTTGATTTCTGCTCCAGAAACTCCTAGACGTCCTGTGTTATTGACTTCTAGCAGAAAAAAACTTTATGGAACCACTGTCGACTTATAGTAGAGAAAAAACATCATAGCTGATAAAATGAGAGGACAACCCGCATCAACAAACAACAGCTGATCGAAAGTATTTTTCTGGTTTTTATTACTTTCTACCATATGCGTTAACATAAAGAAAGTATTGTGATTGTCCAAAAACATATTTTTACAAGTTGGTCTAAAATCCATTTTAGGGTCCCCTGAACCCAAAAAAGTGGATTTTTCGAAAACGATTTTTAGTGTATGACCACGTGTGTATCTGTCAGTGTGTATGTGCAGTTCACTGGAGACTAAACGAATGGATACATTTTTATGAAATGTGGAATGTAGGTATATTTAACCAATATCTCCAGAAAATTTTTCACATTTTGAAATTTTAGTTTTTTTAATTTTTATGGGCAAAAAATATAATTTCTCAAATCGGCTATAACGATTTTGATTAAATTATCAGGAAAAATATGAATTACAATTTAAAATAGTTTGGTAAAAACCACTCGTCTCAAACCAAGTTTTTTAGTTGTGGAAAAAAACATATTTGGGAATCAAACTGGTAATTTTCAAAGTTTTGATTTTTTTTTAGTGTTTAATATGGGGCAAAGTTTGTGCCAATTTTTGGAACCATTTATTATTTTTGTTCGGGGTTTCCTTCTCAAATTAGTTTTATTTTTGTATGGATTTACCTTGCCAAACACTGTTAGTGCGAAGTGTTTCCAAGAGTGTCGTTTTCGTATCTGTTACACTGCTTTAGTTACTTAGTAGTAGTGATATAAGGTTGTTTATTTAGCATTTTTGCAGAATAAGGTTTACCCTTATAAAATAAACATTGTTTGCTGGAAATGTATATGTATGAAAATCTATGAATGAAACGCGGAAGACATCAGAAAAAAATGTTATCAATAACCTACAAGGTAGAGCAACAACAAACGATCCTCTGGGAGATGTGAATGCTACCTCTTCAGTTTGTAAATTTCAACCGAGCGAGGCTCGGTCTGCCGGTACTACTTGTCTAAATTTAGACATATGGTTATAAAACAGTGTCATTTAAGGCTCTAAAAAGAGTTTCCTTATAAAGAGCCAGTGTAACGAATAATTAAATATGTTCTTTTAAATAGAGCTGCAACTAGGGATTGAGAAACAGCAAAAACATGTGTACGCTTCTTTGTAAAAAGTAGCAAAACAGGTATTCTGGGAAACAACAATAGAAACACTGATCCCTTCAACTTCCACCCCTATTCCGAATATCGTTGGCCTGGATTCAGACTGTCGATCCTAGTGCTGTACTGGCCACAGGCTCATCCATTTCAAAACTAATGGTTTGGTGCGTTCAATAACTGTTTAGGCTAATACGGGTTTTAGGATTTCCATTATAACTTTGTTATTGTATAGAAACAACAGAAGCTGGAGAAAACTTAAGAGTTATTTTAATTCTTTATTGGAAACGTTTACATTGCCCCCCACCCTTTCTAATCTGAAAACGTTATTGTTGAACATTATTCGTAAACATAGTGTTCGTGTCATAAAGTTATGAACCGGAGAGGAATGTTCTTAGTTTGACCGCAGGCACGACATTGACACAGCCACCGTCATGATAATTGACAGCCATCTGTTAACTGAGCCAAATATGGGAACTACCCACAGCTGTTATTTACCTTAGTTAATAAAGACCTTGATCTAGATCTACAGAAAAACACGGCTACCTGCACCGAGTAATTGACCGACAGGAATGCTATGGAAGAGAGTCGCAAAACGCCTTTATGACTAAGAAGTTTTATCTTGAAACTCTTACTAAAAATACTACCAATACTTACTAGCTAGTTTTTAAAGTGACCCCAAACTGCTAAATCGC
Source organism: Stictocephala bisonia (assembly GCA_035578905.1). Lineage (NCBI taxonomy): Eukaryota > Metazoa > Arthropoda > Insecta > Hemiptera > Membracidae > Stictocephala > Stictocephala bisonia. The sequence continues at coordinate 54,603 of JAQJVL010001892.1, forward strand.
CGCTGGAAAGTTGACAGCTCCAGACAGCCCTCTATTTAAACTGTACGGTACGTGTTTATTACTACAATGAGTTATAACGATAAACACTTAAAGATTATTAAAGGCCCGTTCTTGTGGACCGTACTAGTTCAACATTATTAAGATTTTGTTATATGTAAAATCATAAAGTATGACATTTAAAGTTTTACAAATTTAAAGTGAAAAAATATAAAAATACTCAATTGTTTGTAAAAACCAACTGATGGTCCTTTTCAATTACACTTCAAGTGTTACGAAAAGATTACTATTACGAACCGAATCGTTGAAACAGAAATCCATGTTTATGGCATTTTTCACTTAGAAAAAGAGCCTCCCTAAGGTTTTTTCTTCCTGATGGGTAATTTACATTAGAATGTTGCAAGTAGGGACATCTTGCCAGGCTATGGCTTCTCTGATAGCCAAAACAACAAACTCAATTCCTACTTGGCTCGTGCTCTATTTTATAATATACTAGGGGGCACCCCTGCACGCTTCGCGTGCCAACCTCGTCGTCACTCGCTACGCTCGTGAGGTATGCTCGGCCTGCGGCCTCACCAAGACACTCTGCTACAGTCCCATTTTTGGATCTTGGCATGTCGCCTCGTGAGGAAGATCGATCTACGACCTTACCAGGACTCTTAGCAGTATTCTATGAACTATAAATATAAAAAAAATACCTTTTTAGGAGGCATGTCATAAAAAGTAAACTGCAAAACAAATAATTATTTATTTTTTATTTTCACGTTTCACCACATGTTTTAATTACCGAGGAAAAAAGGTTAACACCAAATACAGATCATTTGATCAAGTAAAAGTAGTGTGTGCTACGCTCTCGATGTGAAATGTAGAACTACAATAAATCAAAACATATACAGTACTGTTGTTGTGAGAACTTCAATCTGCTTATGGCATGTGAAACTACATTAAACCACACAGTCATATGTTTTTTGTAAACAATTCAGATTCTCCATTTGAATAACATGGGATCTTTAGGAGCCCGTGAGGCGGGACCCTGTGGACGGATCTGCATCAAACTCCACAGAAACCATCTGGGGAGTATACAGGACAACATCCTAAAGTTTCATGGCGATCGGTTGGATGTTTTGGCAGCGCATAAACTTCAAACATATATATATATATATATACAAACATCCTCTTTTATAAATATAGATGAATGCATGTATACATAGCATACTAAATGCATGTTGAAAGTGCATGTCCTATGAGCATGTGCATTGATTAACATTTCTAGGATTATGATTCAATACCAGTAAATGTGAACGATAGTAAGAAAACAAATAGCAAATTGAAACGTCTTCTTAATTGGCATTGGAAGAGCGTGCACAATTTACATTACAAAGGATGAATCACTCATGAAGTGACACGATTGGCTTTCCTATACGTGCAGAATTGGTCGTGCAGAATAAGCGCCATGTTACATTTACAAACAATGCCCGGGGCAACGCGCCCATTGGGTGAGCAACGCATTTAAACAGCTGATTGTCAGCTGATGTCATAAACATAACCTTTTTGTAAATAAATATTCACATCAAGCCGATGTCTATTGTCTTTTGGGACTATTTAGAGGTATTATGACAGAATATTTATTCACTAAAATAAGTAATGATGAAATTGCATAACAATAGATCATTTGGAGAATAAGGCATTCTTCCAGTCCAGATATACAAATACCAGTTCAAGAATGACGTCACACCTGTTGGATGCGTGCAGACATCTGACTGCCAGTAGGTATAGAATCGCTTGCTCTGGTGTTACGTTACTCGGAGTCTTCGGCCTAATGACCAGATTTATAAATTGCATAACCGACCATCTGTTCCCCAAAACGCATAACAGTAAGGCTTTTTTAGTTTTAGAAAGTTCACTTGTTTATTTCTCTTGTTTGGAATCATCTCTCAGAAATGATAAGATCTCTCTGAATTGATAAGATATTTATTGTTTTGTAATGCTTGATTAGAAAGTTATTTTTTGTTATTATTCTTAGTCTAATAAGATTTAAGCTTGTTATTATTCATTCTATGGAGCTACCAGTTACATCATATGCTTTTAATTAACTATTGTGTAAAACTTTCAATAACTATCAAATCATTGCTATTCAAGCAAATTCAATTACTGTACAGTAATTTACCTGCTTGTTTAATTTTCAAGCGACAGCACTTTTGATGTGAATAAAAATACTAATAGCGAGTTTTAAACACCAACATCTTGTAGTTGTCCAATTATTTGTTAATTCAAGAAGATATCCATTGTTATCTGGACGATTATATGTTTTGGTTATTAACAAAGTTTAGCAAATGTAGAAAGTAGACTATAACTGTCATGGTATAGACATTTCTCTACCAGATCAAAACTGTTTCAATGATGAGCTATAAATTTAAATATTTCAATGATATAAGAACTTGAATATTTGTTCAAATACAATGTTCCTATCCTCAGATGCTTTGGATAGTCTTTACGTGATTTGGGCACTCAGCTATATGAGTGACACAACAGATCCTCCTTTAGCGTACTCTTGTTCACTGTTTATCACTGATCTCCGTTCAACGTTAAGGTTACAGAATAGGCCTTCTGACTTGGAGCAGTACTTCATTCTACAACCATACAGTCTACTATAACGCCTGCAGATTTTGTGTACAGCAAACCAAACTTGAAACCAATGTCTCCTCGTGGATTTGTAAATGCAGTACTATGTTGGAAGTTCCGGGGTCGTGGGAAACTGGCAACTGTCAGTAGCTCCACTTACTCGTGAATCCCGGCCTTCTGCTTCGTAAGGTATCTTGAGGGTCTCGGCTTTAGGCCTTGGAGGAGTTCAGCCTACGGCCTCAAAATTTACTGGACACACCTTCGGCCTCGTCTACATTTCTTCTTAATTCCATATGGCGAATTTTTATGCAGCACCGTACAGCCTTACTCTGATGACGAAAGCCGCAATTATCTTTACAGCTCCCCCTCCCCGACTTTACGTCGTATAGGGAAGAAGAAAAGGGTTAAAGAGGATTTGTCTGTCTGAGACAGTTTGAAAAGAAGGTTCATGACACTAGAAGAGAGGTCCTTTCACACCACCAAACTACTCGGTTTACAATTCTGTTGCCAGTTCAGTGTAGTTTGTGTGTGTCAAATTATGTTTGCTAGTAGACACAAGAAGAGTAACTGTACGTTTAATAATCATTACAGTAGGTTTAAGCGAGGTATTGCATCGCACCGTTATCTGTATGACTCACTCTCGGCCATGACGTCAGATACGAGGCGGAATGTATCTGACACAGCCACTACAGTAACAATGAGTTTACTGATAGAATAAGAGTATTCTTTGACGAGCCTTATAATATTAATTATGTTCAGTAAAGCAAATAAGTTTTATTTTGTATATAAAACCTTTGCTATAAGATATGCAATGCTTTCGGCATGAAAACACGTTATTTATCCTATGTGTAGCTTAAGGCAAGTCTTTTTTTATCTCAACATGCACTTAATGTACATTTAAATTAACATGCAAATATTGAAAGCATGTAGGCATACATGACGAACTTGAAGATTATTACTTGGATTAAAGTAAATTAACATTAAACTAATGCAGGGTACATTTTTAAATAACTTTAAAGAAAGATTAAAATGGCAAAAATAAAAGAAAAAGAAAGAAATATTTTTTTTAACAATTATTTTATGGACGATTCGTTTTAAAACACCTTATATTGCACATATAATAATAATAAATTCTATTTCATTTTCATGTCCAGAATTGGAGTTAATTCATTTCCAGAATCCCAAAGTTACTTTTGTGTTAAAACTGTTACTATTCAACAGATACTTCAGAAATAGTTTTTAGCACAAGTATTACAAATGCAAATAAAATTGAATGCATTGCAAATTATTAATGAACAATTGTCAATGAACAGGAATTTATTTAACGTTTCCGAGTTTTATATGTTACAGTGTTATTTTGCTAAACGAGTTCTTTTAAAATAGATGACCATAGTTATTGGACTAAAACACCGGTATCGTCCTGGCAACGTAAGGTGTTTCGGGACGCTCAAAAGTACAAGAATTCATTAAAAATTTTATATTAATGGATTTTTTTAGTAAAATCATAAATATGTTTTTCCGAAATTTATATTAAATTTTATTAATCAAACAGACAATGTTTTTTTTTTTTTAGGGAGAGGCCAACCTCCTTCTTAACCTTATGTGGATCAGATTAGAATTTGTTTTATTATTTTACTATTAAGCTTTTGTCAATCAAGTTAAAAGTAAACCACTAACGGCTAACAAAATTTATTAACAAAATATGAAACGTAATATCACAAAAAGAAATGAAAACCTGACATTTAAAATCCTAGCTTATTTATGGAAGGTTAAACACGGCCAGTTGAGTTACACTTTTCAATTTTAATGATTTTGTTACCATAATTTAAAGTCACAAATCGATGAAACAGAAATTAGATCAAACACGTTAGAAACATTGTGCATTGATATCGATCCACTCGCCCACCATTACAAGTGCAGTGGTATTGACCCACACACCCATACACGTGGTTGGTATTCATTAATTAATATTAAGCAGAAATTAGTTTGAGGATTTAAATAAATAGATCGTCTTTACAGCTTGGGAGACTGGTCAATGTTCAATATTTCGTCAGCTCCTCTTGCAGCCTCCATGTTGTTCAATCGCCTGTAGGTAGATGATCGGACGATACGACAAGCTGCACCAGACATCAAATTGCAGCGTCCAACCGCCCTTGGGGCTTCCCAAAAGGGCATCTTGGCGTCCCAGCCTCTCGGCCTTCGGCTTTGTGTGTAGAAATCGTCGTCGACAAAAGGAAAAACACGTCTGGACTGAACCATTACCTTTGTGGCCTGTGGTTTGGCCTTCACACTGTAGAGTCATCTGACATCTCTTCCACGTGCAAATATGCATTAAGTAGACATAACAAAATAAAGAATCAAGGGACTATCATAGTTGTAAAACAATTTGATCTAATTAATTACGCAATCTATATAAGAGTATTCCAAACACTTTTGGAAAATTTACTAAGTGAGGTGGACCTCTAGAGAATGGAACCAGTGACACTATGCATTGACTTGTTTTATTAACTTATACTTAATACGCTAATGGTAGAGATATCTATTAGTTCAATTTGGAATATGAGTTGCGAATGAGTGTAAGAATGTAGTCTTTGTTACTTAATAAGGTCAACGGGGGAAATAAGTTGGGGATGAGTGTGATAGTGTAGATGAGTGAGTATAACCTTTGTTGCTAACTAAGGTCACCGGGCGAATATGAGTTGCGGATGAGTGTGATAGTGTAAATGAGTGAGTGTAGTCTTTGTTGCTAACTAAGGTCACCGGGCGAATAATAGTTGCGAATGAGTTTGATAGTGTAGATGAGTGAGTGTAGTCTTCGTTACTAACTAAGGTCACCGAGCTAATATTAGTTGTATACTGTAGACCCTCTGAGTGATCTCGCCCTTGCACACAGACCGCCTGCTTGGATTTTGGCCCGGATACTGGTGGTGGTTCGGAAATCACCCTTAAGCCGTTGGTCCTCAGACTATGAGCTAGAGAGGGCTTCTTAGCCCCAACTCGCCTGGCAAAATAAGACGACCTTTAACTTTAATTTTAAGACCGACCGATTCTTAAAAATGGACATTTATTTAATCCCAACAAAAAACCTAGGGGAACCTAAAGTTGATCGTGGAATCTGAACTTGTAATTTTGATCTTATTTTCAGCAGACTGATAAGCTTGATACTTAGTTTTCTTCCTAGGCAATATCCTGACCTTGGTACCACCTAATACATAACTTACGACTTTTTATTTTTTGTTTGTATTTTTTTATGATTACAATAAGTCTAAAAAAAAAATATTTTGTAATTAATACAAATGTTATGTATGTTTACAACATTATGAGGCAGTAATAATTTGACTGGGAAATGAGCGACAGGGTCCCCCCTTTATCCCCTATTCACCCTTACAATCAATCCTTATCTGACAGGGTGGTTAAGGGTTGATTGTACTTTCAATTTTTACATGAAGGAATGCCTAACTACACGTCAGAGCAGATATTATTGAAAAACTACTTTAAATACAATTTTTCTCACGTTGATGCTGCAACTATCTGCAAACGGGTTGTATTTTTAAATTTTTATCAGAGTAACACTATTTTGTGTACATAAGAGAGACCAACATCCATCAGGTTAGATTAGACCTTCTTCATATTACCCATACATTTTTCACTTTCAACTCTTGATGGTGTTTTAAACTTTCCATACCACACACAAATCAAAACGTCTTACCCTCCTATTAAAAAAATGTCCCGCATTCATTTTGATTCTATTACACAACAAAAAATCGAGATAAGAAATTTCCCATCTACCAAATTCTTTCCATTAATCCAATACCGTACATAATATCGAGATGAACCGCCTATCCATTCCACCCACTCTCCCTCTATTCATTCAAACCCCAGACAAATCAAGAAGATCTAGGTACTTTTCTTTCCAATTTTTCACCTAGATACATCACAATTATAGACCCCACCAATCACTCTGCACCAAGTACATTATTGATGTAGGCCTCTACGTCATCCACATTCCACATGACATCACATTCGACTTTTTATAGCCCTGCCACTCCTCGCCCACCTTTTCAATCCTGTCACCATGGTTGACACCCGGAAGGACAAACTCCTGACCCACCCTTGACCCCATGGACAGACACGGCAGTTTACTGACTGAGGAACCTGTGACGTCACACAGCCACCGCGCCTTGTAGGGGCATGCCCACTACACCCAGCGAAAGTACCAAGGTCGGCTGGTCGATGCCGAGTTGCTGAAAGCTTTGAAGCCTGGTTATGGTGTTTATTCCTAGTGGTACTTGACATGAGTTTAGAATACCTAGCTTCTTAGGTTTGTTTGGAAATATGTTTTTCATTGGTGCAGTAAATCTTAACTTCAGTTGTTCTATATATCTATCTAAAATGCCTTTAACATTTCTTAAAACTAGGGCTCAAGAATGAATAGAAATAATATATTTTCAGTTCTATTAATAGTTTAATTATTAAGTATGTCAATAAATGTATATTTACTACAAAATAGTACAGAAGGAGCTTTTTTATAAACGAGTAAGTTTTAAATAATTAAATTTTAAATATTTTATAAAACACAAAAATAATTTTAAAATTTCTTTGTTTAATTATTACGTTACTTTTTATTAGTATAAACTAAAGCTTCCACGAACGCCTGCGTCTAAGTGTTATATACAATAAGTACATCACCAAACATTTCGCCCATACTGTGAGGAAGCGTCCTTAGAGGTAGTTTCAGATACCATTGACGATGCAACATCACAATATGGGTGAAACGTTTGGAGACACATTGACGTGGCCGTTACCGTAAGCTTCAGATTTTTTTAGTATTGACACCGTCCGCTTAAGCCTACGAATCACGATTACTTTTGATTGTATAAATTGCAAAGCCAGACGCGGCGATCCAGTTGTCGAGTGGTCTACGGTGGCAGGACTTTGAGCCTTGGTCAGAGAGAGAGTCATGGTTCGAATCCAGGCCTGGACTTGAATTATTTATCAGTAATGTTCACCTTGTACTGTAGTGGTTCTCCCCCTTACAATGTCTGAATCGACAGAGTAATCGGCCTTCCTTTTCTTATAAAAAAGCTATAGTTTAAGAGTTCAAAACTTGTTTATGTGGTGCAAGTTATATGTTATGTGAGGAAATCGAGATTATAGATCGAATTGCTTTTGTAGTTCCAAAACGGAGATAATCTACAGATTCATCATATAACTAATCGAAGACTGTAAACAACATGACGATTCGAAACATTGTGAGTGGAACAGAAAGGAAGGACAACATAGCTATTATGTTAATGAGAGTGATGATAAAAAGATAAACTAAGATGACTATCGAGAAACAACGAGTCCCATGATGAGTGGAAGTCATGATCCTTACAAGGATGAGACAGGAATGGGCAAATGATTTAAGTTGACTCACTGGGTTTGTAGGTTATGTTTCAAGCAGGGCTATTTTAGCACATCTTCTGCAACGAGGTCATTAACACCGGCAAGGCGAAGGATCACTTCTTCACTATCACTCCTTACGGTGGCTGCATACAAACATACTTTATGGAAATCAAGAGTGCGAACTGGATTCACCTTCCTTCTTTTGTCTTGACTCTTCTTGGTTTCATTTTGAATGAACTCTCCACAAATGAAACAGTTCTTCTTAAAATTGAAATTGGGTAATGCAGATTGCAGCACCAATATTTCAGGCTAAATAGATGTTGATGCCTCTTGTTTCTTGAAAGCCGCAATATACTGGGTCCTTGTGTAATTTCTTTCTACACAAAGTGTGGACGAGAAATGAACTCACATTGGCAAGTTGACTGATTTTGCCGTCACCCCTCTCTTGACTGGCTTTTTTAAGAGAAACTCGACAGCCGGCTTACTCAATGTTCTGCTCCACTATTTAATTACATCCGAACCAGTGTTCCTCTCACTGATATTTCAGCAACTCACGAATTCCTCCACGAAATCATAGTTGAAAGACGGACGGCTATTCTTACAACTGGGCAGTGAGACCCGCATGTCACAGTTCTAGGTTGCATTACCATCTGAAAGCGTCGTCGTCGTTCCGATTGAGCAAGATGACCGTGGGCCGTAGAGACACCGGTCTCTCCAATAAAGGAGGCAGTGCAATGTAAACATCCTCTGCTTTATTGGCCATCAGCTGATGCAGTTGAAGAGTTATTAGCTAGCACTAGCAGAACTGTTAGTTTTAGGCGAACTCACCTTCTGCGGCAGTGAGTAGGCTGGGTTGTGGTCGTTTCACCTACTGCTCCACTCCGAGCAATGGTAACGACCAGATAACTTATGCCGGAAATAAAATCAAGGAAGCTTCAGCGCTGAGATGAATGAAGTCTCAGCTCATTTTATCAGTAGCGATTAAAACTCGATCAGAGTTCTGAAGCGTAGAAAATAGCAAGTTGCACGTAAGTGGGAGAATTCCGTTGAGTAGTAAATTTTTTCTTCCTTTCTTTTTTTAACTTCATTCGTCAGTTCACTTGAGCTGCATGCCTCTGTGTGAACTGTATTCAACCAGTGAATATCAACCGTCAGCTCATTTGGTTATTCGAACCTTGGACATTAGACTCCGTAGTCCGAAGCCTTGATCACTGTGCCGAAACACCGACAATGTTACAAGTTTAATTTTCAAACACAAATCTATACATAATTTTCTATGGAAAATATAAACAAATTTTATAAAAAGATAAACTACTGTACTGACATGTATTTTTTTCGAAAAAGTTTTTATATTTCAAAACATTGTGAGAAGAAAATCAAAATGTCAAATAAAATGTATACATAATTGTATGGAAGAACATAGACAGTCAATGTAAAATAATATCTGGTAATCGTCTGTCTTTCTGTAGGTAATTTGGTAAGAAGATTTTGTTGGTATACGTAACAAATACTTCAACAACAAATGATTGCATCTGAGTCACATTAGTAGCAATATTTTACCAAGCCAGTGGTGATTGCCACCCAGCTATAAACAGCTGGCACTAAACATAATAATTATTTTTTATTAAAGATGTTTGATTAATACATTATACTTTATAAATAAAGTGAGCGTACAAAGTTACATTTACGTTTTTGTTTATTACGAGTATCATTGTGTTAATAAATACGTACAAAATAGAAGTACACGTAGGAATCAAATAGTAAATTTATACTAACAATGAACTACGATTATATCGAAAATTTAACATCTCAATATATTTTGTATCCCTTCTTAAATCTCTGGAATATTGAAGTTAAACATTCTGAATGCTTTAGACTATAATTGATGTAATATTGTAAGTACTTAAAGATATTTGTTGGCGTTCGATTGTTCATGATTGTAAATCTGTTGGAGATTTCCATCGCTTCAAGTGTAATAAAAAAAACAAACACAACGTTTCGACAGATATAAAATACTCCTATCGTCTTCAGGTGTTATTTGCTTACTTATCTTGCCCAACATTTCAATTGAAACTAGAATTTATTGTATCTTTTTTACACCCAATTTAAAAAAAATTCTAAAAATAATTTAAATATGAATTGAACGTTATGAATAGAATAGGAAACTAGTAAAATCAAATCAAAGATAAAATCAGTAAATCAAAGAAAAATGTATAGTACAATAAGCTTTTAAATATTTTGAAAATAGAAAAACGCTATACTTATGTAAACAGAGTTAAAAAAATTAAATGATTCTGAATTTGTTTTTATTGAATATCATTCACTCCTCGATTCAACGATATGTCTATTAACCTTAGAGAATCCTGGCCAAGCAATAAATTATCTTACAAGCGTCTCGTTAGGAAATTGATATTCAAAACAACACAGTGGGAGAAAGGCTAAGAGACTTCTTTAACAATCTAATGAGGCGAATTGTGTTTTGACTAGCTCTGATGGGATTGAGTTGTTATTTCTAAGCCAGAGGATCCGTGGGAGAGCGTGTCTGAGTGGAATTCAGACACGGACAATAGGCTTGTTTGTTTTTTAAGAAGAGCGTAGGAGTTCTTCCGTTACATTTGCTATTCAGAATGCAGATAATCACATAACTAATATTGTAAATAGTGTCTTAGTATAGTGGAGTGAGGGAACTGGCTGATCGATGAACGTGTGACATTATGTAGAAAGTTCAGAACCTTACCTTAGAGTCGTTCTTTTGACTAGATATTATACAAAACAGAAATTGTGGAATAGCATGATTTGTTATAGTCAATTTAAAAACATTTTTGCAAAATGGCAAACTTTCCATAAGTAAATTATGAAATTATAAAAGTATCATTTTCTAATGCCAGACGATGAAGGACATTTTAAATAGTTAATTGAACAGTTTTTATAAGGTATGGTAAATGGAAGTTTTCTTTCATAAAAAGTATTGTTTTTTAATAAACACACATCAATAAAATTCTTTTGCCGAGACAATTTACTTTGAAATATTATTTATTATTATTAGACTGCATGGAGTGAAGATTCAAACATGAGAATACAGTTGAATAAGCTTTTTTCTTATTTAGTCTACGCCTGTGGCGTTTTTAACTTATTCTACAAACATTGTTATGGGACAACGGTCCAAGGTACAAACCCATTAAGCAAATGTTTAATGGATCTCCCGGGATTTGAACCCGCAAACTCTGCTTATGAAGAAGCTTGGGAACCCACTGATCTAACAAGAGGCCCAGTTCTTTTCTCATTTTGTGGAATCAGAACAAAATAATCAACACTGTAAATAGTCACTCAGGTTAGCCTACCTATCTCATACATTTTAGCAATGTGCCCAAGATTTCCTGTACAGTATAGTTTGGTCTTTTGTGAATGTATTATGTAGTCTTGTATGTATATTAAAAATGATACCTGTTGATAAACTTTTGAAACTTAACAAGACCAAAATGTTGTAAGCATTAAAAAAATTATGGCTAAAATTCAGTTTAAAAACGTGTTTTACCTGGTCCGTCCGATCGTCTACTTCTGAAGAAGAAGTCTGCCTTCTCCTGTGATTGACTGGAGAAGAATTTACGGACACATCACTTCCTTTGTATTCAGTATATCTTGTCCTTAGTAAGTCTTCTTCTTCTTCGTCTTTATTCTTTTTCTTCTTGCTCTTTTTACCGTCTTTACTGCCAAACATTAGCTGTTTTACCTTATCCATCCTAGTCAGCTTCTCTTTCTTCTTTTCTTTGGTTGGTTTTTCTTCTTTTTTAACACTAATTTTCTGTTCTTCCTTTGAGGGCTTTGAATAGCTTTTAACTAACGTTGACGATTCTGGAATTACGTCTCGCCTCTTACGTTCCTCTTCTATAAACGTTTTGGAAATGTCACCTTTGTATCTCCTTTCTCCATCTGAATGGTAATCGGTCTTGCTAAAAACATGAGGGGATTTTGTTCGTCTAGTTTCCGTCCGAATGATTCGAGTTGTTTCTGCGTTTCTTCTGTTTAATGTAGCAACGTCCTTGCTAGAGTCTTTGCGATAATCACTCATTTCAATCCCTGAATCTGCAAACACATCTTTATTCTTAAGAAGTTGCTGCCGATGGTGGGTGTCTATTTCAGTTGCAATTTTTTTCTCAAAATATCCCTTTTCCTTTTCATCACCTAGTTGAGAAATGAGGAAGTCCTTCCGTAGGTCATTGTTGACTCTTTCATCCCGGTAACTCTTGTTTTCATGGGCGGTGCTAGGAAATCTTCGCTTATGATTGGTCAGTCGTGATTCCAGCCGATCCCTTCGGTAACTTAAGTTGTTGCTGTCTATTATACTAGTCTCAACTGGAGGAGTCCACGATCTGACGGGTTCTTGATATTTTATTCTGTCCAGATCATCGTAGGAGTGGATCTTTCCAATATCACCAAAGAAACTGTTCTTTAACGGCATCTCTTCTTCGATAAAATCTTTCGAAGTTCTCCTTTTCGAGTTGAAGTCCATTCCGTCAGCTCTACCCCTTCCATCAGGCTCATCACCACCCTCTACTCTGATAACTCGCTCAGTCCGCACTTCCCTTCTGTAACCCCCTACAAGTTCTTCATCAAGAAGGGGGTTACTCCTTGAACGTAACATGTTGATAATTCTATCCTCTCTAATGTCATTATCTTTTCTCTTCATCGTCGAATCCAACTCTCGCTTGATGTCAACTGTGTATTCCCTTGGTGATGATGATCTTAGAGTCTCATTCTCGTAGGAGAACCTCCTGCTCTGCACTCCTCTGTGACCCATGTCAACGCCTTCGTCTTCTTCGGAACCTGGAGCAAAACAAAAATATTGTTTATTTACTGAGTAAAAGAGCATACATTTAGAGATTATTCTGAAAGTGATGAAAAAGGTTAAACTGTACTTAACTGTAGAGTTATATTCTCATATAAATGAAATTTCAGCCTCGACGATTCTTTACTCTCTTTAAGACATTATTTTGGGGAGAAATTAAAGTTTTCTCGTGAGGCCACAAGTCTTTCATGAATGAAAACTAGGCATTATTTTAACTGTTAATAATTTTGAAATTATTTCATGGCTCAGATTAATTTATTTTGGGTACTGCCACTCAGATTACTGAACACCCTTTAAAAAACGTATCATCACATCCCTCATCCTTATTTGTCCATTAAGTCCTTGATATAGGCTATACAAATTACAAAACCTGTTAAAACCCCTTCTGGAGAAATACAACACAGATATCTGTAGAGTGAATACCAAACTACTCCGAAATACAACACAGATATCTGTAGAGTGAATACCAAACTACTCCGAAATACAACACAGATATCTGTAGAGTGAATACCAAACTACTCCGAAATACAACACAGATATATGTAGAGTGAATACCAAACTACTCCGAAATACAACACAGATATCAGTAGAGTGAATACCAAACTACTCCGAAATACAACACAGATATCAGTAGAGTGAATACCAAACTACTCCGAAATACAACACAGATATCTGTAGAGTGAATACCAAACTACTCCGAAATACAACACAGATATCTGTAGAGTGAATACCAAACTACTCCGAAATACAACACAGATATCTGTAGAGTGAATACCAAACTACTCCGAAATACAACACAGATATCTGTAGAGTGAATACCAAACTACTCCAAAATACATTACAGATATCTGTAGAGTGAATACCAAACTACTCCGAAATACAACACAGATATCAGTAGAGTGAATACCAAACTACTCCGAAATACAACACAGATATCAGTAGAGTGAATACCAAACTACTCCGAAATACAACACAGATATCTGTAGAGTGAATACCAAACTACTCCGAAATCCCAAACAATATATATCGTACATTTACAAAAAAATACAAAGATACCGTACATAACTTTTTACGGACATTTAAACATATTATTCCATAATGTTCATAGTTCTGAAATAATGAAAATTGTTTAAAAAAATCTAAATGTTATAATAGATTTGTCTGATAACAGTTTTTGAACAGCCTAAAATAATCATTTATTGATTTGTAACTTTAAGAAGTGTATTTGCTGTGGATTTTGTATGAAGCTTTGATGGCTTGCGAGCATGAATGAAGTGATTTTCCAGAGAGCTACAACAGTTAATTTACTTTGATATCCTATCTACAAACATAATTCTGAATACATTCGTCTATGAAAATAAACTACTATAAATTAACTGATCTGTGAGGAAGCGTATTTTTATTAGTCTCGCATTCACGATACAGGTTTTGATAATAGTTAAGCTCCAGATAGCATAACTTCTCCTAATATGTTGATAATGAGTCCACCAAGACGTTCAGTATGCCGCTAGAGGCAGAGGCATCCCAGAAGGCGAGCCGCGCTACTACTCATTTCGCCTGCCTTTTGTGTACTAACGTGCCTGCAAACATTGAATTCCCCGAAACTGAGAGGTGGGTCTAAAGACAGTATTTACGGCATTGTTTCATAGAATCCTTTTTCTCATTGTAGATTTATTTATTTGGGCGGTTTCTCTCTTTCCGTACGGTCACGTATTTGTCAGTTTATTAACACCGTTAGCTGTTAAAGTTAACTGTGATTTTTATTGATTAGTGTAATTATGTTGACTGTTGAATACATTGAGTTAATTAATGATTACTAGTATTAAGTGTCTATTGAGTGTATAATAGTGGATATATTAATAACGATTATTAGTATTGTCATGCCAAAGTTAGGTGGTAAAGGAACTGTTCTACACAGTCAAGGTAGGGAAATAGTTTTCAATGTATATAATTATTTTTGTAATATTCAAGAAGGGAAATAAATTAAAGTCAGTAATAATAGATAAAGTTGTTGAAGCCACTAAAGTTTCCAGGCGATCAGTAGAAAGAATTCTGAAAGAAAGTTCCTCCGATGTAAAAATTACTCCACCATCATTTTTTACGCCTAAAAAAATGTGAACAGAAAAAAAAACCAGTGTATGATCTAGGTACTAGAGGTTTTTAGTAGAAATCTACTTTGAAGAGCTTATTAGACTTTAAATAAGCTCTTTAGTATCACATGTTCTTGAGGTTCTTGGCTGATACCCCGAACCCACAGAAGCGTAGTAGAGTGTAGAGTTTTAGAGTTGAATATAAACCACACTGGTAAAGTCATGTGAAGTAAGTACATGTGACTGAGTTTACCTCCGAAAAGGGAATATGAGTAATTATCTCGGTTGGAATTTGAGCCTTACATTTGAACTATATAGGCTAAAAACCCATTAAGCATATACAGGAGGGGTAGTTGTAGCATTCGGGCCCATTAAAAATTGAAAAACCAAACAAGAACTTCTGAAAATGTAAGAAAGTATAATAACAATTAATATACATTATTATTGTGTCCGAATTGAATAGGTCTATACTTATTTTATTCGTTTGTTGATTATCCAAGAATTCTGATCTAGTACAGTTTTGAATTTCACTGAGGACTATAAATTTCCTGATCAGTTTTATTTTTCAGTTTAACCTGATCATATAGTAAAAAATACGTCCACTTAACAATTTTGTAAAACTGATTCCAGTTTAAATTGTGATTATTGAGTTTTGAAACGAATAATTTATTAGTTTGCATATTACGTTTTAACAGGAATACAGAACAAGTGAAAGTCACAAACCACAAATGTATTGTAATGTAAGTTTATAAATGTATAGTTATGTATGGTGATCGATTTCCGCATACCACGTTTACAGTCTTCATCCCCACTTGTTTTGAAATTTAAAACAAAAATTTTTTAGTGATATACTTTATATTTGTTAATACACAATTCTTAATTAACATAAAAAAAAATATATTTTTTGAAGATTCATAATACTAAAAAAAAGACTTCTATGAACATTAAAATTATTAGGCCTAATTATTATTTAAAATTTAACAGTTCGAGACAGTTTCAAAACTTCATCCATAAATTCCTTTTATGGGGTTATACAATTGCCAGGTCTAAATATGACAACCTTTTACCACTTAAATAGAAAGTATAAATATATACGACTTTTTATTCTTGTAGCTGGGTTATCGTTACTGTGAATGTATCAAACAGTAATAAACAGACAGTTTTAAATTGTTTTACCTTTGGTTATCCATTTCTACAAGGTTCTCTGATAGAAAACCAGACAAAAGTGTATTGGAATAAACTGACGATACATTGCTGGAACAGTTTCGCACCCAGCCTCGACAGTTCGACAGGAAGTACCAATTGCCACACCCGCAATTCCATTTCTGGCATAATTCGCCGTTTGCAACACTTATTGCGATCCTTCCTTATGAAACAAGGTTGCCATGTTGGAAGGTTGCAGTGTTGCCATTTTGCCGGCTGTCCTTGATCAGCTAGCAAGTTTAGTTAGTAATTAGACTTGATTCAGTCGGGATATAACGGATTAGTACATTCATTCCATTATTCAATTGTAACATTTCAATTATTGTTTGGTTATCACTCAAGAAGGTCTACTCTTTTTCTTGTAAAAGCAAATTATAAACAATATACCAAAATGGTTAAAATAAATTATAATGAATCTCTTCAGTTATTTGACAGCAATATTTCTATCGGAACACATATAATATAAATTGTTTAACATAATCTAACGAAACGTGTTATAATCTACCTAACCTATCGTAACCTAACTTACCTATACTAACATATCCAATCTAACTGACATAACCTAACGAAACTAACCTAACTTACATAACCTAACGAAACTATCTTAACTTACATAACCTAACCTAACTTACCTGTAATAACTTATCTAACCTAACGAAACGTGTCATAATTTAATACCTAACTTTACATATATTTACTTAACTGCGAAAAGCCCATGACCTAATGAACGTAACCTAATTACCTAAAGTAACGTAACTTAACTTACCTCTCCTGACATATCTAACCTAACAAAACGTGACACAATGCACCTAAACTAACGTAATCTAACTTACACAATCTAACGAAATTAACCTAACTTACATGACCTAATATAACGTAATCTAACTCACCTATCCTAACATATTCATCATAACGAAACGTGACATGATATACTTAATCTAACGAAACTCATTATGGCGTATTTAACCAAATGAATGTAACATATTCAAGAAAAAAAAGAAAAACTATTCAAACAAATTTTGCAAGATATTCCTGCTTATCGATCTCCTGAATAAAGGTTAGAAGCTTGTATTTGTCTTTGTTGCCACATAAATTTGTCTATGATATCTTTTTGGTGATACATAACCAAAAAGACACATTAAAGTCTATCTACATCATTGTGTGCTCTAGAAAGTGCGTTATTGTTTGGTTTTGTAAAATAAAAACAACTTTGTAATTCAAAATAAAGAAATTGGTATCGACTACAACGATAGAGTCCTAGAACCATTTCGCGTTCTTTGGAAGGTCTAAAACTTTGTACCATCTTATTTATTTCCTTTAAGGCCAGAATGTGACGTCATTATAGTAAACGTCCTTTATTGGTGGAGATTATTGTAACTTAAATATACTAAATACTATGCCAACGTGTTAAAATGTACAAGTATGAATACAATATAATATTATTGGCTTTATCGAAAAGAGCATTAATCATTAGAGCAATATTCAGCTTCAAAATAATATTTTTAATACTACATGAAAAGCCAATTTAACCCCCATGAAGTTTTTGCCTGGCTTTACTTGTATTGTTTTGAAAAGATCCTTGAGAACCCAAGAGGGGATTTTAATACCTGCACCGATATAACAGCATTGAGTTAAATATTGGAAGACAGAAGTTTAGAATGAAAATTACAATGAAAGCAAACGGGAATTGATCCAAGGTTGTGCGGATTCCTGAACTTCATTCCGCGTGAGTTACTTATGTTGCTCAACTCTCGTTCTACATTTTTATGGTTTACTGCAGTCTGAGAAAAATCCTGTTTTCAATCAGTGGCGTTTCCTTGTAAAACAAGTTGTAATCAAGCCCTAATGCGTTTACAAATTACTCTTTACTCATTGTTCTACAACTCTCGTTGGTAGTACAGTTCCAGTATTACGACTGAACAAACAAAATAATCTTCTGTCAAATTGATAATTGATTGTTTGCGTTTTTTAGTTCATTTTAAACCATAGATCTGTGAGTTCTAGGCATCAAATGTGCTGATCTAGGATTAAGAACTACGCGGAATATAAGTATTAAACATAGCCACAGATATCGTAGTGGCGAACGCCTCAGTGTCGGTTACCACTAATGAAGAGTTTTATACTTGTAGTAAATGACTATGTTTACCCTTCAGGATTTGTAAGGAATATTGGGAGGGTCTGACAACGGTGCTGGCCCTGCCATCCGCACAAAGAACTGGAGAACTAACTACTCAACACCCCAAGTTTCTATAGGGTATCGAGTTACAGCACTATTGGATGCGATATCTGTTTCTTTCTTCTATGAGACATATTGAACTTTAAAAGAAATAAAAATATGAGAACGGTTCTGTTTTAACATGTGAAACTCAATAATTAACCATTTTATGAAAAAGGTTATACTCCCTTAGGTAAATTTTATTGGTAGTTACAAGATGATTTGAATGTTGAAGTCTTTACTAAACAAATGTAAAGTAATCTAATGTCTGTTTCTGTACAACTGTTTCCTCGTATTCCACTTTGGACGATGTGATACTTAGCAAGTTACATAACTAGATTACTGTATTACCTAAACCAGTTTAAAAATATCAAAATAAATGTTCTTATTAAAAATCGTTGCAATATAATTTTAATAAGGAACTTTTAAAATAAATTTACAAATCAGATTGATTTAGACATGTTAATACATTTTGTATTCTAGGTATTTCAATAAGTTGTCCATTGTTACAGCAGTTTTTTCTTCATTAGATGGGGGGTAAAATAGATGTTTTGTAGATTTTGATGGCATCCATTTAATGGCAGGTTGATTATTAGTAAAATACTAAGTAGTGCAATACTTAGTAAGTTGTGTTGTCGGTGGAATAATATACGCATGTCTATTTGTTGAGACTAGGGGTATTGTTGTTGGTAAACGGCCTGTTACGTGTCCCAAACATGGATGTCTGCATATATACGGTATGTATGTCTATTTGTTGAGACTAGGGGTATTGTTGTTGGTAAACGGCCTGTTACGTGTCCCAAACATGGATGTCTGCATATATACGGTATGTATGTCTATTTGTTGAGACTAGGGGTATTGTTGTTGGTAAACGGCCTGTTACGTGTCCCAAACATGGATGTCTGCATATATACAGTATGTATGTCTATTTGTTGAGACTAGGGGTATTGTTGTTGGTAAACGGCCTGTTACGTGTCCCAAACATGGATGTCTGCATATATACAGGTATGTATGTCTATTTGTTGAGACTAGGGGTATTGTTGTTGGTAAACGGCCTGTTACGTGTCCCAAACATGGATGTCTGCATATATACAGTATATATGTATCATTGGTATTTTTATTTCATTACATAACCATAATGCGTTATGAGAGGGACAAAATTGTGGTATATTTACTATAATTATTAGGTGGTACCTATCCCAATAAATGGAAGGCCAAGCAAGTCACTCAATGATTATTTTGTAGTTCTTATTGTTGTTCTGGCTTTATCCGGGACGAAGATTCTTATAAACGATTATGTAAATTATTTTTGCAACCACGATGTAAAAACCTGGTGTCGTTATAATCCTCGTTTCTTCCTGTAAAAAACAATATGTCATATGTGTACCTTAAAAATAATTGTTTGTTAACTGACTGTTGGAACGATACTATGAATTGAGCGGCAAATTCACCCATATTGTTCTTATGGAAACATTTCCATTTTCAACCCATTAAAACCCCTATTTATTTGAAATGTTGATTAAAAAATTTTTCTGGAGTCTACATGGTTATATCTACGCGTAAGTTCAGTACATATTTCAAAATTTTGCGACACTCCGTCAGTGAGTGATTCCAATCCAGCTTCATTTTAGGGCGAGTGGTGATAACTTGTTTACGTTCTTCCAGCCACTCAAGTCTCCACTGTTTGTTTGGATTAGTTTGGATAGCTTCCATTTGTCTTCTTTGATCCTAAGGGTGATCCTCTCTTCAATATATTTGAGTTTTTAAGGTTCTTTGGAATTTCGTCCAGTTAAGATGTTGAAGTTCTAGGTGTAATTAGATATGTTTGAATTTTTTTTATGTTTGAAAACTTTTCTGTTGTTTTCTGTAACCTCAGTAGGAAGTAACTGGTTTAAGTTTGTTTGTATCCTAGAAATTTGACTGTGATTTTCTTTTGTGTTTTTATGCGTTCTTGTTTTCGTTTAATATACATATTGCCAAATATAGGCTTATTATAACTATAGCAAATCTATTAAATTGTATTATATATATATGTGCAATATAAAAAAAGAAAACATAAAAATCAGTAAGTACCATAATAAGGTTAACTTTTACAATATCATTTAAATAAAAACTAGGCCTACTCTTATTTTTACAATTTGTAATAAACCTATGTCTATTATGCTTGTCTAAAATTTTGCATAACATTCTAAAAACTCTATGTCATAACTGGAACTGTTGGCCTAATAATGGCTTACTTGTAGGCGACTCAAGTTAGAAAGTACCGGACTATATGAGCTGACGTCATAGGTTGTTCCCCTGACGTCCCACGGGTGCGGAGGCGCGTATGACTGGACGGCTTTCTACCCTCCTCCCTTGGCTACCCACAATCTATGGCGCCAGTGAGTGTATTACACAATCACGATCTACTGCGAAAGAAAAAGTACAAGAAATTCACTAGATAAATGTTAAAAAATACACAAAAACAAAGGAAGAGCTTGTACTTCTGCGAGATATACTGAAGAAGGTGTCACTCCTGCAGCAACATAGAGCATTTTAGAAAAAGAAAATACTGCTCTTAAAGAAAAAGAAGGGAGGACGAAGATGGCCGCGCTGCTCCTTCAAAACGTGAGGAAATTTGCAAAAGAAGAGCGAGGAATACGTTAAGAAGAAAGGGTAACATGAGGGGTAATTATTCAAGTCATGGTAACGCATGCAAAGGCATTTTGTTATAACAAACATTAGCAGGGATATGAATAGAAGAATAAATAATTATAAATGAGCGTCTAAGGGGCAGACTTTGTCGTGGATTACAGGATGATATATTGAAGCTTTGCTGGAGGAACTGAAGATTATTTCTACTGACAAGAGTCCTATTGAGGGCATACTTCCTAGTGTTGTAGTGCCAATGAAGTAACAGTAAGTAAGTAAGAAATGGAATAATTATTTGATTCAGAAACTGAATATAAAGACAGCTCATGAAGTCTCAATAATGAATTAAATACAATCAAGATTCAGAGATAGAGATATTAAATAGATAACACGGCTGAAATCTTGTTTTACTGATCAACCCACATTGAAACACTCCTTCACAATTTGCCATATATCTATATCAAAAAGAGGAGTCGTCTTAATTTTCTTAATATTTTGAACCGTACTCTCCACTTGGCGCCTTTGAAAAAGTAAATAATTAAAAAATGAACCTATTTCATGGACCCTGATTCTGAGTAGAATTACTCAACCAAACACTTGTACTGGGCCATGACTTGGGTGAGTTATATCACTAAGTTCCTATTAGACTATAACAATATGTAAAGTACTTTCTGAGTGGATTTTTGGATGATAATCCTACGCCTGAAGTTGAGAGGATGACCTTGTGACATTTGGTAGATGTCCAAGGGTCTGACAGCCCACTGGCCCGAGGATACCTGCCAAGGTTGGGCTGAAGACGAGTGGATGACACAATACTAACTAGTAAGGAAATGTGTTATTTTGTCTGTAAAATAAATTGTAAGAAGAGAAGACAGTATAAATATAGCATTCAAGTCAAGGAAAGGGTTCTTACTAATAAACTGACTATTGTAGACTTAAGGGCTAAGAACTCAAAATAAAATTAAAAGAAAACAAAATGTTTGTGGAAATTTAAAGATTGGGTCGGAGAAACGTCTAATTGGTTAATTTCTTCATTTGATTTGGTGCAAACTTATCACATAAATAACTACATAAATCACTAAAAGCTCATTATACATTTTGGCAGCGGAAAACCTTTTTCATGCCATGTGTTGAAAATCACCCAAAAAAACTTGTAATGAATATTTAAAATGTACGCAAGTCACAATTACTACTTACAAAGAAACTGTTATCTTCGAAAACTAATAGTCTATGTTTATATAGTTTGAAAATGATATTCCAATCCTAACTAAGTTATCATTCAGTTTATGTAATCGATTTCTTGTAAGTTCTGCAGAAATAAACAGTCTACAAAGTTTTACTGTTATTTGGAACGTCCCTAAAATCTGAATTCCTGTACTGTAACGACGTGCGAGTTAGCAAACCAAAGCATTATACAGTATACTATCCAAACATAAACATATATGGTTCGGATTCCACGTAAAGCTGTAGGTCCCTTAGTAGCCCTGGATATTGGAATATAAATAAATAGCTCTTTCTAAGGAATATTCGACCTCAGTTAGTAACAATGACTAAAATCGTTCATCTTGTTTTTAAAGAGATGTCGATCTCCTTCTTAACCTTACTCTGTCCATTCCTCATAGTCTATTGATTTGTGCGAGGAACTTATTCACTCAGAGTAAGGGGGAGAACCAGTACAGTAGAAGGTGAATATTGCTGATAAATATTTCCAGTCTAGACCAGAATCGAACCAGCGCTATCTCTAACCCAAGCTCAAGTCCTGACGCCTTTGGCCGCTCGGCCACCGGCTCACTCACTCATCTACACTCATTATGCTCATTCGCTCATCATATTCGCCCATATCTTGAAAGGAGTCTTACTAATTAATATTGAATAATAACAGTGAATAGAACAATCGGTCTGCCTTTTTAATTTTCAGGCACACGGCATTCCATGACATACCATGGTAAGTTATACAATTCAACTACCATGGCTCAGTGGTTAGAATATTGATCTTTTATTATATTTCAAGACAGTCTTAATGTGATATTTTGCCAAATGGGCTTATAATTGTTCTATATTCTTATTGGCCCAAGTTCTACACAGTTTTAAACACTTTATGAACTACATTTACTTTTCCTAGAAATGTATTTTTCGTTATGTTAAATATAGTTTCTAACCAAGACGTGTGTTCTACGATCCTTATTGGCCTCTTTCTATAGTCCGAATAAAATAACTTTGGTACTGGCGGAACGGCCTCGCGCCACTGGTCTGAAATGACAAAACTCTGAGCTTTAATTTGCTGTCAAACTTAAAATAAGTAAGCAATAATTTTCAAACTAATTGTATAGTGTCCACCATGTTATATTCTTTAAGGAAAAATTATGCTGGAGATTTTTCTAGAGCTAATTTGCTTTTTAAAGTGATGTTTGTATTTAAAAACACGTTTTTATGAGTGAAATTACGCGTGAGTCGTCTTTAACCTGTTACTGTTGCGAGAATAATAATAATGAAATAATGTCTTGTGGATGGATGACAGTTTGATTCATTGTGATTAGTTTGGTATAAGTCTCATTTAATAATTCAAACAGGTTAGTGAGAAATTAATTTTTTTTGTAAACCTTTGCAAACTCGGTAATGACAAACGCTAGACAAAATCTGTTTAAACCTAAATTAATTGTGTTATTTAAGTGACACTAAAATCTTACTCTCGTATTAAATAGAATTTTCTTGAACTAGGAAAGAAGATTCAGGAGTTTTCAAAACTAGATTGTCAACAAGGCGGCGGTGATACCACACGCACAATGTACAGTCACTGGCTCAGCTCTGGCCTCTTCCATTGCAAACAAATCTTGTCAATTACCAATAGAACATTACCTAAAATTTGAAAGAGCCTAAATATTAGAATTGCAATAAACACTGATAATTATATATACACTGAATCCTATAGCATTATTGTCACATCTAAATAAAAAAATTGTAATATCACTAAAACTAAATAACTGTAATCAAAATAAACTAGTGGTTATACTATAGTAAGCACTGTTAAATCGATAAAAAAATGAACACGAACACACCTCAAAGTCAAAAGTCTACTAACTTATCTTATTTATTACTGGAGAAACATTTCTTATCTGAAAATATCGTCGACCGAAATTCGTTTTACGCTTGGGCTGAATATTCAGTCTACACTTTCCCTTGAGCAGAGTATACCCTACGCGTCCGACACAGCCTCGATGTAAATGAACTATGAGTTTACTTCATCAACTCTTCATTATTTTTCCACATGTTTTATTAGTACCACAGTATTATTTTAGTAATACATAAATAGCACAGTTAATGTTTGCTCAAAGAAATTTTGTCTAGCCTTTTTCGTTTCAGAGTTTGCAAGGGTTTACAAAAAAATTAATTTCTCATTAACCTGTTAAAATTATTAAATGAGACTTATACCAAACTAATCACAATAAATCAAACTGTCATCCATCCACAAGACATTATTTCATTATTATTATTCTCGCAACAGTGACAGGTTAAAGACGACTCACGCGCAATTTCACCCATAAAAACGTGTTTTTAAATACAAATATCACTTTAAAAAGCAAATTAGCTCTAGAAAAATCTCCAGCATAATTTTTCCTTAAAGAATATAAAATGGTGTACACTATACAATTAGTTTGAAAATTATTGCTTACTTATTTTACGTTTTACAGCAAGTTAAAGCTCAGAGTTTTGTCATTTCAGACCAGTGGCGTGAGGCCGTTCCGCCAGTACCAAAGTTATTTTATTCGAACTATAGCCTGGAGGCAAGCAATCCTGACTTTAATGCAGGTGTCCGTTATATAGTAACAATGTTAAAAATGCCTCTGGTGTAAAAAGAAAAAGACATCGTTGTATCCTCAGATCATTTATCGTTTCTCAGTGACTTCAAGCCGAGTAGTGTATCTGACATGAAGGCAACATTCATAACCAACAGAACTATATAGTACAGTAAGAGATAAACTTCAAAGAAAAATGAAAAGTTTATGAAAATAAACTGATTGGTTTAAATGTTGTCGTTAACACATTCCACATGTGCAATGCCAATATTGTGGTTGTCTCTGGATGGTAAAAAACAATGAGCCTATCAATGACAAAGTTTCTTTACGACTGGAAGCAAAAAATAAAAAATAATACAATTCTAAATCTTCAGTATCGTACATTACAGACACCACAAAATATGAATACATCAAGTTTACTGTAATATTCAGTCGAATTAACGTAATTTTCTTTTACTACTTCAGCTATTGCGATAAATGATTGACATACAGCATTTCCAGGTTATGATTTGATCTTATTTACAAACCAGAATGAACAGGCCCTCCATACATTGTCATATTCGTCTAAAAATTTGCCAATATATTTATTGTCGTTTCATGCTTTAATGTGGGAAAGAATATAAGACAGCAATAAATTGTGATAAATTATCCCATTAGGCTTTATAGAGACTTTTATGGTTAGCATTATGCTAAATTGATAAATTGTACGTTCATTCGTTTGAACCAGTTTATTTTATAAATTAACTAAAATAGAAATTTTTAATAAATCTTCTTGATTCAGTTATTTATCCAAGAGCTTTAAGTTTGAAAACCGTTGTATTTTTAAAACTTGTTCCAAGACTGCGCAATAGCACTTCTCTAGAAAGTCTGATGTAGTGTATAGCTTAATATTTCTCCAAATACGTATTTCGTTAGAAAAAAGTTTGATAAGGATGTTGGGATGTTGTACTACTATCACTGTGTTTAAAGATTCTATTAGGAAATTCAAAATGCTTAACTAGGCTAAATTCAAAATGTAAATAAAATTTATTTCCAGAAAATAATAAAACAACAAAAGTGCCAAAGTTATCGTAAATGCTATTGTCTTTACAATGAATAACTACCACGTTACAAATGTCTAAGTGTAACAGTATCTAAAAGCCCAGAATGGTATGTACATAAGTTACTTGAAAAAATGTATACTCTCGTACAAATAAAATAAATTTTTAAAATATAATAATTGGACTAGAGATTGTTAGTATTGTAGGTAAATTACGCACGCACACGCACGCGCACGCACACATATACATACATTATTATGATAAAGTCCAGATGTAACAATGAAACAATGCTAGATTTATCGAATATTCAACTGTTGCAATTCAACTACTCGTACAACTATCGCATTAAGTATTTAACAGATTTTTTCATAAGTCTTTTATATTTCTTTTATACAATAGTGTTTTGATGATAACGATACAATGTTTCTTTACATTGACATTTTTCACTAAAAAAATAATATAAATAAAAAACCTAAACCTAAAGAAAGGAAAAAAGACCAGTAATATGGCAGTAAACCACTAGGTTGGAACAGGTTCTACCCACGTGCGCCTACTGTCTGAGTGTGGCGGTCCACGCACGGTCTGGAGTAGTATGGAACAGTTGTTCGGAAAATGCATTTTTGTTACCTCAGGTATCAATTATGATTAAATAATATTTGTGAAAATAGTTATTTGGTCATAAACATTTGAATGTTATGGCAATTGTTTATAAATCATGTAATACTAAAAAATGGTCTCAAAAAATTATTGGTTTCCTTAGTAAAAAATGTGGATTTTAGAAAAACTAACAAAGACGCCAAAATTATTAGACACGAAGTTAATTTTAGTATTTTCTATCTTTCTTTGTGTGATTCTCTATTAAATTTATACTTAGTATTGAGGTGGATATATTTGAATATACATGTGCAAACCGGGATCAGAAGCTAGACGTTTCTATTCATAGCTAGTTCGTATAGATCCATTATTTATTATGGCCTCTATGACTATCAAAGGTGGAACGAACCTTCCTTGTAAGGAGTGAACTATGTTGAGTCACTTCAGACAGGTATAGGAAGATGTAACTACTGGAAATATAACTGGGAAATGGAAAATGATTAATCGTGTGATTGCAGACGGACGCTCAAACTATGTATTACATAGAAAATGATTAGTCGTGTGATTGCAGACGGACGCTCAAACTATGTATTACATAGAAAATGATTAGTCGTGTGATTGCAGACGGACGCTCAAACTATGTATTACATAGAAAATGATTAGTCGTGTGATTGCAGACGGACGCTCAAACTATGTATTACATAGAAAATGATTAGTCGTGTGATTGCAGACGGACGCTCAAACTATGTATTACATAGAAAATGATTAGTCGTGTGATTGCAGACGGACGCTCAAACTATGTATTACATAGAAAATGATTAGTCGTGTGATTGCAGACGGACGCTCAAACTATGTATTAAATAGAAAATGATTAGTCGTGTGATTACAGACGGACGCTCAAACTATGTATTACATAGAAAATGATTAGTCGTGTGATTGCAGACGGACGCTCAAACTATGTATTACATAGAAAATGATTAGTCGTGTGATTGCTGACGGACGCTCAAACTATGTATTACATAGAAAATGATTAGTCGTGTGATTGCTGACGGACGCTCAAACTATGTATCACATAGAAAATGATTAGTCGTGTGATTGCAGACGGACGCTTAAACTATGTATTACATAGAAAATGATTAGTCGTGTGATTGCAGACGGACGCTCAAACTATGTATCATATAGAAAATGATTAGTCGTGTGATTGCAGACGGACGCTCAAACTATGTATTACATAGAAAATGATTAGTCGTGTGATTGCTGACGGACGCTCAAACTATGTATCACATAGAAAATGATTAGTCGTGTGATTGCAGACGGACGCTCAAACTATGTATCACATAGAAAATGATTACCCATTGCGGTTTTCCATGGGGGGGGGTTAGCTCATATTCATTTAATTGTAGAAACAAGTGTTAAATGGTTGCGAAACCTGTATTTAGCTCTGTGACGGGAAATCAGTAATGTATTCAAGTAGACACAAATACTTTGTTCTTAGATTTTATTTCCTTTGGATTTTTTTCACCCGGTATTCCATTTTTGCTTGTTTTAATTTATTTTGGTAGCTGGAATTGAAGGTCATTTGATATAAATTCCTGATTTATTTATGAATAAGATGGTGATCATCGATATGTGATAAAATATGAATTGTGAATGATGTGGTGAGTGTAGATAAACGGGAGTAGTCTTTGGTACTTACTAAGGTCAACTGTCACTTAGAAATAGCTATTTTCTAATAAACCAATAGACAGAAAAAACTAGGAACCTACAGCTTAGTGGAATCCAAACTACGTAGTGTTGGTCTGACTTTTGGACTATGAAGGTTTATAGAGGGAAGCAAGCTCAAAAAACATCATCAATAACATAGGCCTAAGTAAGTAGGATACCTCGGTTATAGGATATCCCTTTATAAAAATCAACTGTTGACGAGCCTACCCACCCACTTGACTTACATAACGGTCCCCTACCTACCCAACGTTTGTATTGTTAATTTAGTTACGAATATACCAATAAAATGTCCATAAACAACATTCAAATGTTTTTTCATATGAGATATTGGGTTTCAAATAAAAACTTTTAAAACCAAAAATCGGCCTTGGACAAGTTGAAAGGTCGAAAATCGAAGGTAACTCATAAAACCATTGATAGTGCGGTCCAACAGCTACTGAACACATCTCTTGAGATGTTAGATAGACGCATTTGTTTGTCTTCCGACTGGAAAATCCCAGGAGTAAATCGCCGTGGAAGATATTGTTTGTCATGTCAAACGGACATAGCTCTTGAAAGTGATTTCGTCATGACTACACCTGTACTCATTGTACATTGTCAAATGCCCAACAGTAAACTAACTGTTATCAATCAATTTTTTCTAATTTATTAATCATTTACAGGATTTAGTTATTCATGTTTGCACATTCTAAAATATTGAAGAATCGACTGCAGCAAGATCTCGACCAAAATGTCTTAAAAACAATGAGTGAGCTATCACATGTTGAACAACATTATTATTATAATTATTTATTTATTTATTATTAACTATCTTCCTTGTAGTATTTGACTAGTCCATTTTTTTGTAGGAGGGTAGCTTTTTAAAAGAAAGTATCTTTTAAAAATAGCCATGGACTAATTGTATCATTGAATCTCTTTTTATTGAAATGTGGTAGATGCAATGTTTACATCATATTATTTTAACAAAGATAATTTGTAGTAAAAAAAATAACAATGAATACTTGGAGGCATGTGATAATAGGATAAAGAAGACTTAGTTTTTCATCATATATTAGCTAATACATCATATATACATTATTGTGATTGTGGACGATTTTTGCAGTTTGCAATTTAGTTATTCCGACGTGAAATTGAATTATATATAAACTTTCATAAACTAAGATAAATTATATTTTCGTTAGTGTTTTTCCACGTCAAGAACACAACCCAAACATCGGAAGAAATTAGTATTATTTGATTTTAAGGGCTATCCACTAAAGGAGGTTTCCCAATGCTAAAAAGAAAATCAAACAGTGAGGAAAGACGCCAAAGGAACGATGACGCTGCCTCTATGATCCAACTGTTTTCAGAGCAAACAGCTGGGTAGGTCTATGACGTCATGTGAGGTGACCTGATTTTGACAATTTTTGTTTTCATTAAGCCATACTATATTTTAATGACGTTCTGTATTATATATTAAAATAAAAATGATTTATTTCATAATATAATTTGTATAAATATGTTAATCCTAAATTATGCAAAAATCTTAGTAGTGCGTTGAAAAAAATAGCATTTGTAAGAAACGATTGAGGTTTTATTGAGGTATTACTGATTCTATGTTTAGCTATTACAAAGTTTAGTAAGTTCAAACACTTACCCATGTACATGGGAAACAAATTCAACAAAATATGTAAAGTATCAGAAATAAAAATAAATAAATACAAATATCGTAACTAGACTAAATAAAACAAAATTATTAATACGTTTTCACGAATGTGTGCTGTAAAACATAAATAATACAAAAAAAGTTTTCAATGTAAATAAAAATACTGTAGTTATCATCAATTAGATAGCTTATGAGGCAAAAACTTTATACAGAGGCATTATTGTTGACAACACAGAATATTAAGTAACAGGATTCGTTCATAAAAGAAATCTTAGAAAATTACTTTGATACAATTCAACCAGACTATTAGGACAACTATTAAGACATTAAGTTTAAACAATAAATCAAAATATGTAATTATTGAAAGTTAAAATAAATCAAAATGGATTTAAAGTGAAAGTGTAAACAAGGAGTACATATTAAATACCATATATAACTTGTGTTTACACTTTCTTTTGTTTCACTTGACTGTACTTGAATTTAAAAAGTCACCTAATCCTTTAAACTAGAAGTATAATTAAGTTGTCACTGGCAACTCAAATCATATCGAACACCCGTGAAATGACAGATCAAGGTTGACAGATAATGTTAGATAAGAGTAGGTGTAACTCACCGGGGTCCGGTCTGGGCGACGGGTCTGCCGGCACTGTCGTATGCACGGTTGTCTTGCCACCATTCGGCCTTGCAACCACCTCCGCGTACACGACTGAACCTCCCGTAGGCGCGAACCTGAAGGGATCGGCTCCTTCCACCTTGGGTGACATCTCGATGATGGGCGACAGCTGTTTCTTCTTCCTAACTGGGGGCGCAACCTCCTCCCGCTCCGGCCCGGTCACCACCAGTACCGGTGGTTTCTTCTTCTTCTTCCGGATCCGATCCAGAGTACCAAATATAGATGACCTGCGGAACAGGTGCCATTGGTAATTATGTATTTGTACACGTGGCCTTATCCAAATCTCTAGTGATCAAATTAGTGATGTAAGGAATGCAGTTTGCTAAAGGTCCTTCTCATATGGGTCTACGACCTACGTATAAAATAGTTTAATACATGCAGAAAATAAAATGTCTAGAAAATATTTATAATAATATGTATCCAGACATTATTCAACTAAATAAATAGAATAAGAGGGAGATAAAAATAGCTACCGAATCCAACTGAATGTAACATAACCATTGAGAACTAAGAGTGAAGCTTTTACATCTTTTCACATCGCCGGAAGAAAATTCCTGGTGTAGCTGATCCCTTCTTTGCAATTAACAAGGATAGTTCATATGAAACTCTGTTAGTTATTTTGTTTTGTTTGGAAGATTTTTCCATGGTAGATTTAGTCATCGATAAATTTCTTTTCTTTATTTGAAAATATTGGAGAGACTTTCCTACACATTCTGGATGTTTAGTTGATAGATGCCTTTCAAGTTTTGAGACTTTCATACACTCGTTGGATAGTATTTCAAAACACCCACCCACCCATACACGTACAGTGGTATTGACCTACCCGCCCACCTATACATGTACAGTGGTATTGACCTACCCGCCCACCCATACACGTACAGTGGTATTAATGGTGGTCTCTAGAAAAGGAAACTGTGTCCTTTTATATAATACTTGCTTTTTTATTATATTTTAAGGCCCAGGTGTCTATGGATTTTATTTATTTGTATTCTCTTTCGGATTTGTTAATTTTGTTCTTATCTTCTTCAGTAGTTATTTTTTTCATAATATAACATTCTATAATGGAATATAAACCAGTATCAATCAAGTACTTTCTTAATCTCGTCTTGAATATATTGAAAATGTTTTCTTTTTTGTAATATAAGGTTAAATCTTT
This sequence comes from Stictocephala bisonia, assembly GCA_035578905.1. Classification (NCBI taxonomy): domain Eukaryota; kingdom Metazoa; phylum Arthropoda; class Insecta; order Hemiptera; family Membracidae; genus Stictocephala; species Stictocephala bisonia. Next base: position 86,222 of record JAQJVL010001892.1, read on the forward strand.
TAAAATGCAGTTTACGCTGTTTTTGAATATGTACAACCTTTCTATGCCATATAATAAAGTCATTTAATTATTATTATTTTTTTAAACACTTAATTTTTTATTAGACTTACATTGGTGATGTATTTATACCGATGTAGTGGGGCCAGCGTAATGTAGTCCTTTTCCGGGAGTTTTCACTTGAACAGTCTTGAAAAGACGTATCATTTTTACACATATCATAAATCTAAATCTTTTTCTATGGTAATAATTGTGACAATGTTCAAGTTATTGACTAAAAATTGTTAAAATAAATTGAAGGTAATAAAAAACATTGTTTATAATTTACTCAACTGACCTTTCCTTATCCTTGGCAACAGTCCGTTGACCAGCATCACTCACACTTCTGTTGAGTCGACTTCTCGGAGGTCCTTCAGGAGAAGTCCTTCCTCTTTCCGGGGAAGAGCTGTAGACTGGCCCCCATGAGTTGTCAGGATTGGAAAATCTTCTCTTGAGTTTGACACTACCAGGACTCTCTGTGGGCTTCTTCTTTCTTCCAAGAGAATTGAAGATGGAAGATACTGGAGGATGGCCTGGAATTAAAAAACGAAATAAGTAGAATTCAACAATAACTGGTAATGAAGAAGGGAACAACAGGTAGCTATTTTAACAAGTTCAGCCTGCTTAAGGTTATAGAATCGAACACGGAGAAGGAGACAGAGTGGCGGCCATCTTGGATATGTTTACCATAAGATCAATATCAAGTGGATAAATACATTTTTAACGTATGTTTTATTGATAAAATTACGTTAAAATGTCTTCTTTTAGAAATTGTAGACACAAAACTGGAAGTAGTTAAAATTAGATAGTGTCAAAAAATGCTTTAAAGGTATCATCATACGAGCGATGGATTCCTTGTTTTAAGACAATTTCATATTTATTATGGAGAATAGATTCGTGCTGGATAGGATCAAGCACGCAAGTCACTAGAATTTCGTATCACTCCCCCATACCTCCTTTTATAAACTTATCAGTACTGTAGTTAATTTTGAAAGCTCTTCTTCTTTTTCTTCTTCTTATTATTATTGGAATATTGAAGTTCTTATCAGTTGTTCTCTTTTTAAGAATTGCATGTTAGTTCTTCACACCAATGTATTATTCATATTTGATTTTTATTTAGATATTTAACAATGCAGTCAGATAAATAATGGTATTGCCACCGACTACAGAAACACACTGACTGTCCAAGCCATTGCATTTGCTGTATACGTGCGCAAGTGCTGCTATCTAACGGTGATTTATTTCAAGTCAATGCACGGACGACTAGTGGTGCATTACTAGCTCAGCTATTAGTCACTTCAGTGTGTGCTAGAGGGACCCATAGCACTATCTGTGAAACATCTAACAGAACTAATTTCACCGAACAGCAACCCCCGGCTTCACGGGGCCCATGAATGTGGACAGTCCTATTGTTTATATAGTCAATGATACTGTTCTCAGAACTTAATCGATACTACATGCTATTTGAATAATCCAGTAGAAAACTAATGGATGCGCCGGGAGTGGGCTGACTGACCTTGGAGCTGCTTGACCCTGGGTGTGGGGACAATGTGTTATCATCATGTGTGTTTACGACTTCCACCTGCGACCACAAATGGCATTGTGGCTTTACTGCCTCACTCGTAGCTGCTTTTATACTGTACCATCGATTGGAAAGTGGGTTATTCCTTTCTCCATTCAAAATTCAAGACTAGCATATTTTCCTCCCTTGAGAGTCCCTACTACTTAAAAAAAAGAAAGTTGACTACTCACTTTTCAGTTTTGCAACCTTATCAAAGAGCAAATAATTATGACTTTTATGAATATACATAAAATGGCTAACTATGAACGAGCAGATGCAGTTAAATATGTACGAAAATACTTCCTTCGTAAAAGCAAAAAGGTCATGCCAAGCTTTTAGTAAGTTAAAAAATTAAGAAATGTTTGTCTTTCTGGCAGAAAACGATGAAGTATATGACTGCTGCTTCAACCAAGAGTGTGGATATCCCACAGAAGGACATCAGTAATGACAAACAATGACTCCTTATAAAGAGAAAACAGTGAGGGATGGTTTTGTGTAGCCAATCCTGAAATTCATTAATATACTATTAATTGTTTAGAAAGTATTCTTGTTTAGACGTTTGTTTGTATAGAAATAAGATTGTCCAATTCATTGATCAAGATAGAAGAAATGTACAAATGTAACATTTATGAAACGGCCAAATCTACCTAAAGGCATATTTACTTTAGCGTATTTACTGTCAGAGAGAGGCGCCTTCAATCTCAGCAAGCTACTATAAATATTCTCTCATCACTTATTTTATGAATCGACTTTGTGTCCTTTTTTATTACTGACGTTCTGTATTATGTCAATTAATAAGTTAAACTATTTTTTCGTGATTACATTTTAGTAAATTAACAGTAGTCATAGATATTTTCATGGTTAATATTCAGTAGTCATTATAGATTCAGGATTAATGGTTATCCATCCAACAGGTTCTTTTATTTAGAAAATGTATCGTGATCAATAATTGTACTATAGATTTACTTTTTAGATTCGTCAATCCCTGGCGCTGGGCAAACATTCATTAGCATGACTCTTCATCTACGGGCTAAATGTTACTACCTTTATTAGATTTCTTATATTAATGTTTGGGGTTAAATGCTTTAATGCATTGAGCCCACACTTTTCGAAAAAAAATCGTAGGCTATTATCATATTGGTGAATGGTAAACATATGTTTTAGCGATATTCCCTACTCACGTTTATTGGGGTTTCCACATTATTAAAAAAAAAAATATTAGTAAACATATTTGTGTTGGAGGAAAATGTATTTAATTCCAAACCTAATAATCGGAATGTTTTCATAAATCTGATATTTAATATTAACTTCACCAATCATAACCTAACCTAACCTAACCTATATTGTTAACCTATATGGAAATATTATTCTGGATGGTAAGGGTTTAGAGATTTATCTTTGTATTATACTGAATATGTGCAATTATAGGAAAGAACCTTTTGAAATTAATAGGGTACAAGATTTGTTTAGAAAGAGCGTGTGAGTATGACTGGCGTTTCCATTAAAAAAATACATTATTTATTTTACAATTCTGTCTGTCTGTTTATTTAACTTATTTATAAAATAATTTTCATTATAAAATGTAATAAATATAATATTAAGTCAATACATTGTTCATTAATGGATTTAAAAACTTTTAATTTAACGGCCTCTGAATTTTCACTGAATTCGTGTTCAAACCTAAAAACCAGGCAACAGAATTTGCAGATTACAGAAACAACCCCATGTATCAAATACGTACAATTATTGACAGTACGGTTTCCGTGCTTATAAAGCAATGCATTACAGTAGATTCTTAGTAAAAATTAAAAAAAAAAAATGGTAATTTTCTTTTGCTGATTAAAAAATTTAATTTTATATTAAATAGTGACAAAACCGACAAAAACCAAACAGCACTTGAGTAGCTTTGAATGAAATAATTTAAATTGACTATTCAACTATAAAAAGTATAATCCATTCATAAACAGACATGTTGATTATAAAATGATGCTTTGTGTATACACGATCTAATAGTGGCTATGACCAGAACTTGTAATAAGCTAATAATGTAAGTATATATATTTACTTACTGTACTGAACAGTAGTGAGTTATTTACTTACTGTACCCAACATTAGTGAGTTCTTTACTTACTGTACCGAACAGTAGTGAGTTATTTACTTACTGTACCGAACAGTAGTGAGTTATTTACTTACTGTACCGAACAGTAGTGAGTTATTAACTTACTGAACCGAACAGTAGTGAGTTATTTACTTGCTGTACCGAACAGTAGTGAGTTATTTACTTACTGTACCGAACAGTAGTGAGTTATTAACTTACTGTACCGAACAGTAGTGAGTTCTTTACTTACTGTACCGAACAGTAGTGAGTTATTAACTTACTGTACCGAACAGTAGTGAGTTATTAACTTACTGTACCGAACAGTAGTGAGTTATTTACTTACTGTACCGAACAGTAGTGAGTTATTAACTTACTGTACCGAACAGTAGTGAGTTATTTACTTACTGTACCGAACAGTAGTGAGTTATTTACTTACTGTACCGAACAGTAGTGAGTTATTTACTTACTGTACCGAACAGTAGTGAGTTATTTACTTACTGTACCGAACAATAGTAAGTTATTTCACTAAGCCACCTAAAGCAATCCGTAGATTATAAAATTATTTAGCTTTATACTTTTTTGTACTCAAAAATGTAATCTGAAAAATAATTTAACCAATTACAGACCTATGGAGTTTTTATCATAAATCTGTTCTCTAAGTTGGGAATCAAACTGGTAATTTATATGTGGATTGAAATGTAATAATGAACATGCTCTGCAACTGAACGAAGTGTTGTGAATACTAATTATCCTTCATCATCTAACTCTTGCATCATTGCAAAAGGAAGGAAACATTGCTAAACGTATTATCATCTGTTATCTCTAACACCGTCCTTAAGCACACAGGAAACGACAGTGTAAAACACTTTATCTGAGACGACTGAGGGTAAATAGTATTTAAAGTATAAGCAATCAACTATATGTTACTTCATGCTGTAAAGTACAATCGTTTGTGTTGTTATAAATTAATACAATAATTTTCAGTTTGTAGAACATGCGATACAAGTTGCATTATGTAGTTTAGCACTTAGCTTCAAAGTTCTTCGTTTCACAAAATCCAGTTGTAAAACAAGCCCTATATTAGACAATAATAAACTGTATACATGTTGTATATTGTGTATTTAATAAATATACAGTAATGGCATTGTATTAGTAAGACTGAAAGATGGTTCAGTAAGTAAAAATAATCTTACACTTAGAAATGTTCATTGAATTGTAAAAATATTATACTGTATATATTTTAAAATCCTATATTATATATGATATCACCCATTGTTAAAACATATAAGGTGCTTCAATGCATCAAACAACAAATAATTATATCTCTATTAAAACTAATGTTTTGGAATCTGCAAAAAATCATGGTTTTATATAAATACAAAGACCGGAAACAGACAAGCATAACTGAGATTTTTGGGCATAAACAAAAGAACGGTTGATAACATTTCAAATTTGATAATAGTTTTGTGGTCAAGGTTTCAATTTTCGTTCATAATTCTAGTATGTACCTAAGCCCCTTATCTAAAAAAATACGTTCTTACATAAAAAAGATTATGCTCACTAACGCCCAGACCATGCATACAATTTGGTTTTGGTCCATACATTAAAAGTGGTTGTTTAATTTCAAACATGATAAAGTTTCAAGGCTGCGATTATAATTTTTTAATACTTTAGTATTTTGTTGTACTTTAGATTTGACCTTTATCACAAACCTTACCTCAGAGAGCAGGATTTCTTATGAAAAAAGATTATGTTGACCAGAAATTAAGATTATGTTGACCATACTCGTGTTACATTTTTTGTCCTAGGTATAGGTCCTTTGATGTAAATTTCGTGATAATGAGTTACATTGTGAACAGCATTGCCTTATTGACTATTTCTCTGTTCCAAAATACTCGAAAACAATAGCCAAGCACAGCAAGGATTCTAGAATAAAAAATGTCAAATATACAAATATCATGACGATCGTTTAACATTTTCTGTGATCTTTGCTCAAACAACACTTTGATCTAGAATATGGATACTCACTATGAGACCCTCGGGCCGCATGCGGCCCTTAACATATTTTTTGCGGCCCTAAACATTTTTTAGAACTGCAATAATTTATTAAGGTGACAACCAATTTGGTATTTTAATAAGCCACAAAAATGCTCAGAACGCTTCGTATTTGTTTTAATGCACTAAATACTAAATTAATGGGAAAGACACAGACGAAATGCAAGCTAGAAAACATATGAAAAAACTGTATGTATATGTACTAGTGGCCCTTAGATTTTCTTGAGAAAGGAAATAAGGATTGTCATGAAATCCTAGCGAAGAACCTTGATCTACAGTGAATTATTAACTTCACTTCATCTCAGTTTTGAGGTTAGGTTGTATCACAGCTATGACGCTCCAAAGCGAGGTGAAATTGTCTACAGATGAAATGCGCTTGTTTTGTTAAACATGTTGTGTTTCAACAGAACACAAAGCTGATTCTGAGTACAAAATTATATTTAGTTTGCCTAATCACCACATTATGCAGTTGGGGACGTGAAAGAGTAAATTATGCGCCGTAAATATGTCACGGAGACAATGTGACTTGTTAACGTTGACGAAAATTCACGTTATCGTTTTAACTAAAGACTGCCTTTAAATACGAGGAAATAAATAAAAAATAAAATGATTGTATATAAATTTAATAATGTAACAGTCATTGTATGTATTATGTTTTAAAATAAAAATAAGCCTGTTATTTCCGGATTTCCTTAGTTTATTTCAGAAGTTTTTAATTGTAAAGACGTTAATAATTCTGGTTAGGATTTGAACAGATGATTTATGACGCAGTATGAATTTATGTTAATTAAAAACAAACCAGCTTCATGACTTTGATAGTTAGCCCTAATAAATTACATAAGCTACGTATTCATGTTAGTTTCTATGTTAGTTGTGTCTGCGTACACATTTTTTTGAAATCGGGCAGATATGCTCAGAGTTTCAACTTACAAATCGTAAGGAAAATCCACTCAATAGAAATTTGTGACGAAAAGTGATAAATTATTGGAGAACCAAGAACCTTCCTCATTAGTAAATCACTAATTGTTGGGAAAAGTTGAAATAAAATCACAAATAGACAGACCTATAATACCAACACCTTCCTTCTAATAAATAATGATTATTGTCAACCCGTTTCGCAACATTTATTCTGATATATTGCTGTTCATATCGTGGAATTAATGTTTTAAAATAAATCCATCCTCTTTAGATAAACTCTAAAGAGATGGATGGGTCAATACCCACCCACCAACCCATACATATAGTGGTATTGACCCACCCACCCACTCATACACATACAGTGGTATTGACCCAACCGCCCACCCATACACATACAGTGGTATTGACCCACCCACAAACATACACATAGAGTGGTATTGACCCACCCCCCACCCACCCATACACATACACATAGAGTGGTATTGACCACCCACCCACCCATACACTTACAGTGGTATTGACCCACCTGCCCACCCATACACATATAGTGGTATTGACCCACCTGCCCACCCATACACATACCAAATCATAACCTCCATGTATGGTTTGGTTATGAATTTAATAAATTTTTTTTTTTATTTCTTTCCTTTAAGTTTTTATTTTTTTAATAGTTATATGTGATTCATAGGTGGATATTTAAATTTGTTATACAAATTATTTTATAATTATGGAACCATATCTTATAATTTAAGTTTTTGAGGTGAGTTTAGAACTGCTGGCTTAATATTTTATTTAACTATATTTTCTAATTTTTTTTCAGGATTATATTAATAATAATATTAAAATTTGTCTTTTGACTTTTATCTTGTGATTTTTTTTTGTTGTTGTTGTAAATATAGCTTATAAAGAGTTTTATATTAAAGTTATAGAGGAGGAATAAATTTACTAATACAGGCTAAAAAAAAAAAAAATAAATAAATAAATACAGGCTACAATTTTCTCGACCAAGCATTCCTCAAATTCTGTTTATAGAGTCTATCAATTTAATTTGTAAGCAAAGTTTTCAAAAACATCTTAACCAACAGACTGATAATAAATACGAGAGTATTATATTTTCGAAAGTAGGGAAAATAGGTAATAGAGACATTAGAAAGATTAGTTGAGTTAACAAACGTTATACCCATCTTGAGGGATTTTATTGGAAAATAAATAAATAAAAAAATAAAAATATGAATACAGTTATAATTCAATATGATAATATGTGTTTAATGATTTTTAAAAAGGTATTTTTTCCATGAGAACTTTTTTATTCATATAAAAAAAATCATTCATCATCAATCAAGATGAAAAAATAGCAACTGCAACAAGTATAAATAAATACAGGTAAGTAACTGCTTATTGAACATGTCGTAGCATTGGATCAAGGACTACGGCCTTTTACAGAGTGCCCTCGACCTCTCCGGGCTACAGTCTCCAGCCGGAAGGAGTTCTACAGAGGCTGCTCTCAGAGTGCTCTCGACCTCTCCGGGCTAGTCTCCAGCCGGAAGGATTTCTACGGAGGCTGCTCTCAGAGTGCTCTCGACCTCTCCAGGCTACAGTAGTAGCATTGGATCAAGGACTACGGCCTTTTACAGAGTGCCCTCGACCTCTCCGGGCTACAGTCTCCAGCCGGAAGGAGTTCTACAGAGGCTGCTCTCAGAGTGCTCTCGACCTCTCCGGGCTAGTCTCCAGCCGGAAGGAGTTCTACGGAGGCTGCTCTCAGAGTGCTCTCGACCTTTCCGGGCTACAGTCTCCAGCCGGAAGGAGTTCTACAGAGACTGCTCTCAGAGTGCTCTCGACCTCTCCGGGCTAGTCTCCAGCCGGAAGGAGTTCTACAGAGGCTGCTCTCAGAGTGCTCTCGACCTCTCCGGGCTACAGTCTCCAGCCGGAAGGAGTTCTACAGAGGCTGCTCTCAGAGTGTCCTCGACCTCTCCAGGCTACAGTCTCCAACCGGAAGGAGTTCTACAGAGGCTGCTCTCAGAGTGCTCTCGACCTCTCCGGGCTACAGTCTCCAGCCGGAAGGAGTTCTACGGAGGCTGCTCTCAGAGTGTCCTCGACCTCTCCGGGCAACAGTCACCAGCCGGAAGGAGTTCTATAGAGGCTGCTCTCAGAGTGCTCTCGACCTCTCCGGGCTACAGTCTCCAGCCGGAAGGAGTTCTACAGAGGCTGCTCTCAGAGTGCTCTCGACCTCTCCGGACTACAGTCTCCAGCCGGAAGAGTTCTACAGAGGCTGCTCTCAGAGTGCTCTCGACCTCTCCGGGCTACAGTCTCCAGCCGGAAGGAGTTCTACGGAGGCTGCTCTCAGAGTGCTCTCGACCTCTCCGGGCTACAGTCTCCAGCCGGAAGGAGTTCTACGGAGGCTGCTCTCAGAGTGCTCTCGACCTCTCCGGGCTACAGTCTCCAGCCGGAAGAGTTCTACAAAGGCTGCTCTCAGAGTGCTCTCGACCTCTCCGGGCTACAGTCTCCAGCCGGAAGAGTTCTACAGAGGCTGCTCTCAGAGTGTCCTCGACCTCTCCAGGCTACAGTCTCCAACCGGAAGGAGTTCTACAGAGGCTGCTCTCAGAGTGCTCTCGACCTCTCCGGGCTACAGTCTTCAGCCGGAAAGAGTTCTACGGAGGCTGCTCTCAGAGTTCCCTCGACCTTTCCGGGCTAGGTCCAGAGATTTGTAGATAGAGTGTGTCAATGTTTTCGTTAATCAATATACCCAGTTATCGTATTCGAATATTAATAAGGTTTCTCAGGTAATGAATTCCCGCCTGATATACGCGTAAATAAGGTTAATACCAAATCGAGGTTTGTTTTACCCAATAGTTTCCTTCTCCATATCTGTAATACGGGTTCTATGAAACATTAAACAGATGAACATGCTGAGTTTTCTGAAATATGGAACTCAAAGACTGAGAAATATTATATTTCTAAATTTATATCATTTATATTCTAAGACCCAAACATGATTGTACTCTCGGATCAGAATATTTGGAGCCTTGCATTTTTTGGGCTCGGAACAGTAAAGTTGCCTATAGGAAACTATACTTATATTGAATATTCTATTACTCAATACAAGTTTAGTGAAACTGACTATATTATAAAATATAGTGTAACTCCGTGACAGTCCTATACATACTATATACTTGTATTTGAGTCAGTTTAATTGACATTAAATATCCTATCAGTGTAAAATAAGATAATATTTCTATATATTGTGTAGGAAATTCTAGTATTAGGGCTTTCATGATTACCAGTTCTACTCAAAAGCTTTCTTCGTCTTTGATCAAGTAACAAACACGAAAAGCACGTATTTAGGAAGTCAGTGTAATGCATCATTATAAGCATAAACATGGCACCGATCGTCTACAATGTATCGTGTGTATATTATATTTTAAATTTAATAATAATAAAATTCACTAATATTATTTTCTATTTATTTTTAAGATTATTTGTTAAAATAAATTAAAAAATATATTAGTTCTTTCATTAACAGCTGTATTTTTATCTTTTCAAATTATATTGAGTCTATATTTATCGTCAATCGTTTATTTTTAGTCATTTAAATCAGCTCATGTAGCCTACTTATTGCACTTTCTCATAAACCATGACAGTGTTTATCATGGTTTTGGCGTCTTTATGATTTCATAAGCGTGCTTGTCTTATACTTTCAGGACATTGCTGACCTTAACGGCTTATGTAGTTATGTAATTTGGCGTTTTTTACTGCATCAAAGCGTGACCTGCGGTCCATTTATATTGAAAAAATATATGGTACTAGAAACTAAGGCTATCATTTATACATAGTGAATAAAAGAGCAACAGTCTTAAATCTTTATTCAACTTCAACTAAGATACATGTGTACAAATAGACTTATGGAGTTAGAAACAGTATGCTCTTTGAATTCTCGAATAGTCATCAACGTACTTTCTAAATAATTATAACACCTAATAAATAATTACACGACGGTGTAATAAGGAAGGGCGTAGAATAAATTGAATCAAACCGCAAAGACAGCTTTCCTGAGAATGGCGGTTGTTCTCTCATGTATTATGTAAAATTATGTCTATTTTTCATATATGACATACTCTGTTAATGGCCCACCTTCCCACTGCATGCGTCTTAGTTAAATATCGGTATCTCACGTACAGTTCGCTGTATACAAAGTTTAAACGTAACAGGTAACCTGCGTCACTATTGAGTATACGAGTCCAAAAATTATCAATGATTTTCACCACTCTAAATACTGGCACCACCAATATTCAAGTATGCTATTCAATGACAATCAGCAGGGAGAGAATTCATTTTATAACACAAATCAAGACTGGCTTTATTTAGCGTATTTCATAGAAGATAGACTGTCATATACTTTTTGACAAAGCGAAAATAAAAGTCTCGTGTATTATTCACAAATGCAGACAGCAAGTGAAACTAGAATAATTCTATGAACAATGAGTGAATTCTACCTTGTAATTCACTCATTGTTGTAAGACGCTAAATTGATATTGTCTCCAAAGTGATCCTGTGCCACCCAAAATATAAACGAGTACTATTTTGTTTCACTGTTATGACAAATATTTGGGCGCGTGCAATCTGAGTATGGGCACTACATAACTCAATAACTAATTTATTTTAACAAAATAACATTATAGATGTATTAATCAAGTCAAATTTAAAATCATTTAGGTAAAAATATTTCTACAAATTTATAAATAAAATTAAAATTATGTTTAATTTGTGAATATAATATGAATCTTTAGTACTTTGTAATAAACCAACTAAGACCGTCAGTCATGAATTCTCGGTCGCTGTAAAAACATCTATTGATTAGGTATAACTTAAGTTTGACTCTGAAACTCAAATGGTTTGAGTCACTCTGCTTTGATAGTGTTTGGCAGTTTATTGGACATATACTGTATATTGCTCTAAAAATAATATGATTTCTGAAAATAGTAAATCATCACAGTCAATACCACTGAACGTGTGTGGGTAGGTGGGCGGGTCAATACCTACTACTGTTTGCGAATGGGTCGTTGGGCGAGTAAGTCAATACCATTTACTTTTCACGTACACGTTTTAAAATTACCACTGCACGTGTATTCTATTACTACTGTACGTGTATGGGAGAGCGGGTGGGCTATTACCACTGCACGTGTATTCTATTACTACTGTACGTGTATGGGTATTCCATACTTAGTAAAGTTAGATATTCAGTTTGATTTCAGTGTTTGCCTCAATTCGCAATCACACAGCATCATATTAGTCAGGTGTTCTTAATCACTTTGTCTTATAATTTCTTCCCTCTTAAGAGTCATTGCAGTTGTTATATACGATAGTAACTCCCATAAGCTGTCATATACTGAAGAGTAAAAACCAACAGAAATTAGTAGATGGTATTTATGATGCGAGACATTGAATTTTGTAAACTTTTGTTTGAAAACGTGATAGGCTTCCATAAATATAAGGGACGGGAAGGACAGAATATTGTAAAATTTGAACATCTTTATACAGGATTTTAGTATTTACATGGAAAAAACTATTTTTAACACCCTTTTTTGTAAACGAGAAATGAAAAGTATTCTTTGGGTCTCACAAATCCAATTAGGCAAATCATGAACTAGGTGGGGGAAATGAATCCATAATATGCAGATAAAAGGACATAAATACTAGAGGTTTTAGCTAAAATACTAAGGGCAAACAATCCAGGACTAAATTTTATTAGTTACGCTATCAACATGTGAATGTACAATGTACATCTCGTTTGTCTTTTATTAAATAAAAAATTGCTGTGTTATTTGATGTTAATATAGTCAGCCACCATTTTGACATGTTTAGGAATCTTAACTGCATTATTAACTAGTGTAAACTGTAGTAAATCCAATTAATTCTAAATTTTCATATTTTTCTAAGGGTATTTCTTGATATACGTAGATTGAATAAAAAGCAGACATAGATGACAAATAATTACTTAATCAATACTTATGTGGTGTATTTTTCTTATTTTTGTGCATGAAATAAGCTTTAGGTAAAATTTAGGTACGCTCATCCATGAAACCAAGATTGTTTTAAGTTGTAGTTTAGAATTTTTTAATTATATGTGTAGGGGCATAAATTATTTTAACCTCAAATCAGCGTTTCAAGGAGGATTTTTATATTTGAAGCGGATACCTAGTTTTTTTTTTTTTAATTTCTAAGCATGAAATTAATGTAAATTTACATTTAATTAATGTCTAAACATGTAAAATCAAATCTTTGCTTTGAGGTGTTGATTTAGGCTCAAACTCGTAAAATTTCTACAGAGGTCGTTGGATTGTCAAGCAGAAGATTTAGAAAACAATTTAAGGGAAGTGACGAGTGTGATAGAGCATAAGAAATTGATCGCATCCAACATGTATAACGGACAAAAGGAAGAAAACTCCCTTTTCAAAAATATAAACTGATCATGCTGTGGTACACTGTTAGAAGAGTATCATAGAGTTACACCTTGAGTAAAAAGTGAGTGAACCACGAGAGAGTCATGCAGTAAGTTCACTTCTCTGATGACATGGAACCACAAGTGAATAGTTGAGGCTGCGAGGTACGAGAGATGTAATGAGTGTTGTAATCACTTTCTTAATTTTGTAGCATCGTATTACATAGAGTTTTGTCACTAAATGTTTGCAACTGTTTCAATGACAAAAGCACATAACAGAAATACATATTATCTATTTGTTATATAACGTCTTATATAACGTTTATAATTTCTTGCATTATATTTTAAGTTTTATTGAACATTTTTTTACCAGATTTTAAAGCATTTCTATTTAATTTCCCGAATGTTTTCCTGTATTGAGCTTATTTATGTTTGTTTTATTTTAGTTATTGTCGTTTATGAAACCTTAATTGTTTTTCCATGCTGAAATTGGAGTTTACTAAGTTTTTAAGGCATGCTACATTTTTCTTTGAGTGAATAATAAATGAAAATAAGGATTTAAAAAGATTATGTAAAAAAGTAAAACTTAGTAATAAAGATAAAAATAAAATGTTTCTCAATTTTTTAAAGACATCGACTAAATGTTATATAATTATTAGTAACGTTAAAGGCTGCTATTTTCAAGTTTAATTTTCATTTGCACCTATTCATTTATTTATTTATTTTCAATATACATTGTGGAAACAAGTTTGGCCATTTTTTATTTGCGCAGTTTTAAATGTAATGCTTAGTTTAATCTAAACAAACAATTGAACGATTATTGTTTTCCATTTATAATTAGTAAATATGTATGCATTTAGATAAATGACAATATCCTTTATTACTGAACAATTTTCTAGCGAGATAACATTTATTGCAATTCCGAAACCATAAGGCAAGTGCCTTATTACATTCAACCCATTTTCAAATTTATAAATCTGGCAAAAGCCTTAGAATATTGCAAATCTAAGGTTCAAGTAATTATAAAATTTGATACAAATTTGTTGTCAACACCAACATATTATTTTTTTGTATTTTCAGAATTTTATTAGTTTCATGAGTGTAGATGACCTGTCTTCTTGTTATTAACTGAAACCGACATGTCAGAAAGTTTTTTTGTTTTTTAGTGGCCTAGGGGCTAGAGAAGTTGAGGCATCTTCATTTAACCTAAATACTCACTTATTGCTTTTGTTACCCTAAACCTTGCCTCTCTGTAACACCTTGTTTCCCACACACCTTGCCTCCCCAAAATTTTGCCTTCCCAACACCTAGTTTCCCACACACTCACATACCCAACACATTGTCTCCCCAACACATTGCCTCCACAACACCTTGTTTCTAATACACCTTGCCTCCCTAACACCTTGCCTCCCTAACACCTTACCTCCAAACACCTTGCCTCCAACCACCTTGCCATCGAACATCTTGCATCAACAACTCCTAACCTCCCAAAAACCTTGCCTCTACTACTTCTCACGTTCCCAACACCATGTCTCCAACATACATTGACTTTGCAAAACCTCGCCCCTTCAAATCCTTGCTTCCCCAATACCCTAGGCCGTCGAATACCTTGCCTCCCCAACATCTTTCTTCTCCAACCCCTTGCGTACCCAAATGCTTGCCTCCCGTACATCTTTCTACCTCATTACCTTGCCTCCCCTAATCCATGCCTTCATAATATCTTTCTTCCACCACCTTCCCTTTCCAACATTGTCTCTCTAAATCCTTGCCTCCCTAACACCTTGTCCCCTACACACTTTGCCTCCCCAACACCCCATAGACGTAAGTGAACGCTAACAACTCGATTTTCCAATAATCATTATTGCACATCTTTGGTCTTCCTCGTATTAGCACTCCCAGATTGTGTGATTTGAGAACGTCTTTGGCATTCCTTCCATTGACACTCACAGAACTGTGTGATGTGGAGAAGGTCTTTGACAATCCTTATTTTTACACTCACAGAATTGTTTGATGTGGAGACGGTCTTTGAGAATCCTTAGAGAATTGTGTGATCTGGAGAAGGTCTTTGGCAATCCTTACATTAACACTCGCAGAATTGTGTGGTGTGGAGAAGGCCTTTGGCATTCTTTACATGGACACTCACATATTCTTAGATATGAGATCCCAACACAACGTTGTGCGTATTTTACGGCATATATGAATGATTAGATTAGTGTAGGATGAGTTTGGATGACATATGTAGTCTGGTTACTAACTGAGTTTGACTGTTCCTCAGAAAGGGCTGTTTATTAATAGCCAGAGCAACTAAGGGACCTACAACTTAACGTGTAATCTGAACCACGTGTGATGTTTGTGATGTAGAGCAGCGTTTCCCAACCTGTGGTACGCGTACCACCAGTGGTACGCAGAGGGGACTGCGGTGGTACGCAGTGACTACGAGTAGGCCTAGTAATTTCACCATGGTTTGCACCGGTGCGCCACTATTAACAATTCATTGACCAACGGCAACTGTCTCTAGTTATCAATACATTAGAACGAGGACGGGATAATTTCTTAGACAGCTATGACAGTTACTGCCTTATAACAGTGGCAATCAAGTAATATGTGCGAGATTCAAAATTCATGCGCCCAGTCCTCAGGCGACAGGCAATACTACACTACTAAACGGATTCAGATTCGGAAATGATCGGGATGGCTCGGGGCTCGGCTCGTCAGCGCTGCGACCCCCCACCACAGTTCATTGACCTCTGTAGTCGCTCGCCAGTCGCTACTCCATTTCTGTCAGTTTAGTGGCATTCACTGCGTGATTCACTGTGTATTTGTTTGAGGTTAGCCTTCGTGCTTATGGTGCGCAGTTGATATGGATAAGTTTTTAAAACGAAGTCAACCTGGTCCTTCAACCAGTAGTTCTCAACCTAAAGTTTTCAAAATTAGTGAGAGTGAATTGAACACTATTAGTGGCCCTTCAACCAGTTTTCCTGGATCTAAAACTATTCAAAGCAGTGCAAGTGATGTGAAAACTGTTGGCAGTAGTTCCGAGGGTACGGGCACGGCTACTGAAGGTGATGTAGCCCCGACTAGTACTCAGTCATCCAAAAGTACAGCTAAGTTAATTAAAAAAGAGGTCAGACGAAAGTACGACCCTAGTTATTTAGCTTTTGGGTTTACTTACACTGGGGATTTAAATGAGCCTACTCCACAGTGTGTTATTTGTAAGGAAACATTATCCAAACACAGCATGAAACCTTCCCTTCTCATGAGGCATTTCAATACAAAACACCATAATTTGAAAGGGAAACCTGTGGCTTATTTTAAAAATAAAGAAAGTGAGCTTAAAGGTAGCAAAAAGACAATGAGCTCATTTTCATCTCTTAACACTCGAGCAGTTGAAGCATCGTACAAAGTAAGCTTAAGAATTGCTCAAGAAGCTAAACCACATACGATTGGTGAATCCTTAATCTTACATGCTGCCAAAGATATAGTTTCTTCAATTTTAGGAGAAAAAGAAGGAAAGCTGCTTGATGTTGTGTCGTTATCTAACAACACGGTAACACGAAGAGTAAAAGACATGACGTTGGATGTCAAACGCATGTTAATCGAGAAAATAAAGAAGAGTCCATATTTTTCACTGCAAATTGACGAAACAACAGACATTACAAATATGCCGAATTTGCTGTGTTATGTTAGATATGAAGACGGTAACAGGGTAAATGAAGACATGTTATTTTGTGAAGTATTACCGACACATACGACTGGTGAAGACATTTTTGTTAAATTAAATGGTTTTATAAATGAGCATGATCTGGATTGGAACAAGTGCGTGGGACTTTGTACTGACAGAGCCGCCGCAATAGTAGGTCGCCACTCTGGGATTGTGGCGTGGCTATAGTAAAACAAGTAGCCGCCCAATCAACATTCACTCACTGTTGTTTGCATCGAGAGGCTTTGGTAAGCAAAAATTGCCCTTGAAAGCTTAAAGGAGGTTTTAAGCCAAGCCGTTAAAACTGTAAATTTTATCAAGGCGCGTGCTTTACATTCTCGTTTGTTTGCAATACTGTGTGATGATATGGGTAGTTTGCTCAGACAGCTATTGCTACACACCGAGGTCAGATGGCTATCGAGAGGAAAGGTTTTTACTCGTCTGTTTGAGCTACGCCATGAGGTTTTCGTGTTTTTGTCCGACAAAAACTTTGAATTCAAAGACTGCTTCTCAGATGAACTGTGGATCTGTAGGTTGGTGTATCTGGCAGAGATATTTTCAAAGCTCAACGAACTCAACCAAAGTTTGCAAGGAAATAACAACACACCTTTTCGAGTTAATGATAAGGTATCTGCAATAAAAAAGAAGCTGAACCAAGCAGCAAAAGATGCAGAAGAAAAAAAGATTTTACTGTTTCCTACTCTTGAGAATTTTGCTGACGAAAATGACATCCAACTTAGTCCTGAATTTCTGGCTGACATTAAAAACCAATGTCTCAGCTTAATTAACAGCTACAACCTTTACTTTCCTGAGGACTTGAATGAATATTCCTGGATCCAAAACCCGTTTGCAGAGATATAAATGGCACCACACAACTTTACTGCATCAGAAAAAGAAAAGTTGTTTGAACTAAACTGTGATTCGGAACTTCGGCAACAATTTTCAAGAATGATGCTTGTGGACTTCTGGGGTGAAAGGCGTGTGGATTACGGACAAGTAGCTGACAAAGCAATTAAATTTTTGCTTCCGTTTTCAACTTCATACCTGTGTGAGACAGCCTTTTCATCTATTGTGTACCTCAAGAACAAATATCGAAACAGACTTCTAAATGTGGAAAATGATCTACGTTTAAGGCTAAGCAATCTTAGACCAGACATTCCAAATTTAGCTTCAAAAATTCAAGCGCAACCTTCTCATTGATATCATGTTTTGTATCGTGTTGTCTTTTCCATTTTTTTTATTTATTTTTTTTATTTATTTTTTTTTTTCAATGTGTGTCATATCTTGAGCTTATTGTGTTTCTTGTTCATTTCAATTAATTCATTATTAAATGTTACAACACTACACAGAACTTCATTTTTCATCCTTTTTGTTGTATAGGTTAGTTTGGCTTGCACACTATTAAACATTTGTCCATAGGTCCAATTCATACTTCAAGTGACTAGGTGGTACGTGAAATATTTTAATCTAGTCAAGTGGTACACCAGTAAAAATGGTTGGGAAACACTGATGTAGAGAATGTCTTTGGAACGTTTCACAATGACACTCTCATTCTTCATTCTTTATTCATCTTGTATATACATACTTGAACAGAGTCAAATTGGTTTACAACAAACACTTAAAATACAAATGCAAAAACTAAGGCATAGCTAAATATTAACAAGGAGAAAAAAATTCTTCCAATGAATATACACTTTTTTCAATAGATTTTTTTTACATTAGTTTTAAAATATTTACCCTCAATATTAATTTTTAATTCAATTGGTAAATGATTCAAAGCTTTTGATCCCATGTATGTTGCTTTTTTTCTATAAAAACTCAAATTATGCTGAGAAATATTTTAATCATTTTTATTCCTAGTGTTGTAAGAATGAAATTTACTTCTCGAATCAAGGTTTTGAATGTTATTTTTTACAATTAGCAAACAATCTAATAAATAATGATCATAAACTGTTAATATCTGTAGATTTGAAAAATGTTTTTTTACGGATATATACGGCTCAAGTTTCAACATGATTCTTAACGCTTTTTTGTACTAACAATATTCTATCGAGATTTCTTTTCGATGTTCCACCATAGTTTGCCAAGCCATAACATATGTGTGAATAAACGTTAGCATGGTAAATTGATTTCAATGTATCCAAATTACATAAAAAAGTAATTCTTCACAATGTATACAAGCCTGAGCAAATTTTTGTTACTATGTTGTCTACATGGAAGTCCCAACTGAGATGACTATCTATTTCTAATCCTAAGAATTTTGTGTGATTTATTTGGTGCAATATATTTTCGTCTGTTGATATATTTATTTGATTAGTTACTGTTTTGGTTGGTCGACAAAACAATGTAATTAGATTTATTTGCATTTAAAATAGGTTGTTATCAGTCAAATAGGTATTTATAACTTTCAGTTGGTTCCTACAAGCTGCTTCAAGGTTTTCATAATCTTTAGAGAACATTATAAGGTTAGAGTCATCTGCGTATAATACCGAATTACTCCTTGTACCATGTATATTGCTTAATATTTTAGGCATACCTTGGATATAACACAAAAAAAGTAAAGGGCCAAGAATTGACCCCTGAGGTACCCCATATTTAATAGATACAGTTTTTGACTTACATTTCAAGACTTTATTTTTCATACTATAAATAGTCTCAACGTATTGAGTTCTGTTAGAAAGGTAGGAGTGTGTGTGTGTAATGTGGAGAACGTCTTTCGCACTCCTCACATTGGCCCTCACAGATGTGTGTGATGTAGTAACATCTTTGGAACTCCTTATCCCGAAATAAAAAAACTACCATATGTCGTCAGTTAATTATTCGCAAAAATAAGTTGTTAAGAATGAAATGATTTAATTTTGTGCTTGAACATTAAAATACATACAACAAATTGACTCTTTATACTATGGAATCTTAATACCAGAACAAATGTTTCGTGAAATAAAAGATAGTAGTTAAGATTCATTCATAATTAATATAATTTGCATACTCCCCGTTCATTTCAGTCAAATATATTAGATATGAATGGAACGAACCGGAACGGAAACCAGTTCATATATCAAATATCCCTGTAATTTATACGGCTCCGCCTGTTGCTGATAGACGAGTCACATCTGCCAGTTACATCACATTAATGTATCCCACATTAAAAATTAATCACATCGTGGTTAGCATAAGACATTTTTTAATAGTACAACTGCTTGATTTGGTTCCAAGAAGGCATTTACTATACACTATACACCTGTAGTTTTATTGAAAGAAAAAGAACAGCAGTTGATATTAAATTATGTATTAAACAGCAATGAAGTTTCAATAATGACATTTTAATAGTAGTTTTTATGGTAACATAACCAGAAGAGCGGCATTGTAAAAGATAGATAGGACAGTAAATAAAGACCAATTAATGGAGGTTGCATGGTTGATTCTCTACTATTATTTACAATTACTAACTATAAAGTGACTCTACTAGATTCCCTACTACCTACAGTCCAATGCTAACAGTTCACTCACAGTTTCTTCAGTGTCCCTTCAGAAGTCGTCCACAAGTACCGCACTGCTCCTTCGTTGATCCCCCACAACGAACCACTCACCGGTAACTTCTCCGTAGACCACTTCACTATACTCGGACACTTCACGCTCACTGTCGCTGCAAACACCCGGGCTGTAGGATCTAGACTCACTGACTGACTGACTGACTGACTGTCCCCTGACTCTGGTATCCGAGCCGTATATATCACCTGTAGGTCTCTATCCAGAAGCTTCTCGAATTCCCCCTGCGCCCGAAGTTCCGTGACAGAGCTAGTTCGTCAACCAAGAACATTCTAGAAGTCCATTGAGGTAAGGGCGTTCATGCGTAAGCCATTGTGCCCCAAAGGTTGTAAACAAGCAGGGCAGGTGGTCAGCGACCCATCCATTACTTCCATATACTTAACTAAGCCAAAATGAAAAAGTAAAATTTTAGTTGGTCTGGAATAGTTGAGTAAAACACTCGTTTTTCTTCAGTTGGTAAAGATTTTTATAAAACATTGTTTGATTACATTCACCTAATTAATATTATTATAATTAAACTAGGGTAGATACACACCTGAATGTTTCTGTTTCGGCCTGGGTGGCAGGGTGTTGAATTTACCGACCCCGATGGCAGGGGTTAAGGTGGGCCTGCACTTGACCCTGTCGGCTTGACGGAGTATCTCCTCCGCCTCCTGTTCCAGCTGCCTGCGGGACAGTCGGCCGGGCCTCTCTCGGCGGACAGGTAAGGGTATCAGATGACCCTCGCCATCCCCAGCCAGAGCACTCACCACCCCCTCTCGCCCTAAACACAAAAAAAGTTTATCAGTCCGATAGTTCATATTTTTGGTTTTATGAAATTTATTTTTTACTGAGAGATGTTCTAATAGCTGAGATCCGTATTTATATAGTACTCAGTCCCTATAAATTAAATAACAACAACAATGAAGCATTTTGTCTAGACGAACTCGAGATTTCTTCTTATAGTAGAATTAAGGCTAGGGTTGAGCATGTTAACTTTCTATACACTATTTATTACAAAAAAAGAGGTGTTCATGACGTTTTGTTTCATTAACTTATCGGTAATTCCAATAGCGTTTGTATTTGTTGTGATACCTCTTTACTATCTATAGAAACACTAAGCTGTAACACACCATAGTCAGTCGTGTGATCGGAGTGAACCTCCACTTGCGTATCACATCAGCCCGTCCATAACATATAAGTACTCACCAGTACACAAATATCCCTACACTCAATCTTAGGGTCAACTTTTAGTTAGATAGATTTTCCTTTCTTCCATACAAGCCTATATCTTTTAGCGATTCTCTGCCTTGTAGGATACAGTCCTTGTACGATTCTCTGTTTAGAGTGACTTTCTTGTGATTTTCTGTTAAATGGGACATCCTCATGTGATTCTCTGTTGTATGTGAGTTTCTTGTGATTTGTTGTTAAATGGAACATCCTCATGTAACTGTCTGATCAATAATACTTCTATGTGATTATCTTTTCTTTGTGAATTTGTTGTGAGTTTTCTTTTCAATAAGACTTTCCTGTGATTATCTGCTCAATATTATTTTTATCTAGATTTAGAGTTGATCTTGTTCTTGAATCTTCAGTTCATTTGAGTCAACTGATAACATTAAGTACAGAATATACTGTATACATATTCTCATGCTAGGGAGTAAGAATGCCAACTTTAACCAAGGCTATTCGCATGATTACAAAGTTGACATTTAAAGTATCACGTGAACATTTTTTTATATATATGCAATTTTTCACTTTACCGAATCTCTACATTTAGGAAACGATTCTATTTTACATGTCGAAACTGCCTCGGTAAGCATGAAAAATAAGCATGAAATCATAAGCACCTATAAATATCGTACGGGGAGTCACAGAACTGTACTTTATGTGATCACTCTTCACTATCCTACGTTCCTTCAACAAATTGTCATATTCAACAGGAAATAGTCATACACACGAGGACAGTTAGAGACTGATCCCGACGTTGGTGACTTAATGTGTGAGTGTAATAGGATACTAAATATGTTTGTTTGAACGAGGTTTTGATAAGAGTGATTACCAACATTTTATTGCGTATATAATTACCGATGGCTAAAATTGCTCAATGAACTTCCAATAAAAATTGATTTTATAGTGATAATATTAACAATATTTTCATTGCATATTCAATTATGCGTGCTTCCCTTCCCAGCTCACAATATGTTTCACCATATACAGTATAAATACACATTACAAAAAAAAAATAAATAAATAAATAAATAAAATCACTAGATACGAACACAAAATAAATAATAATAACAACTTCTCATTAAATACAGTATGATAAGAAAATAGTTATACTAAACATGCTGACTAAATATACTCAAAACATACTTTATTTTAACAGAAATAACTTAACATAACAGTGTCAACGACATAATTACAGAGGCAACTTATTCTACGTTTAATATCAAACATATATAAATCAAAGAATAAGTAATTGAAAAATCGTAAAGTGACTTGAATAAAAGTATCTCTACTAAAAGAAAAATCCCGCACGCTACATGAACACTGGGTAAGCAATATCTGCTTTAATAATCTCCCAAAACGTTTGATATTGTGTTCTAGTTTCAGGTCAATTGGCAGTGAATAAAATAACTTAATCACATTATGTCAAAAATTTAAAAAAATCATCAACCCTTTTGATCGCCAGCTTTGGAAATATCCGTTTTGTAGTTAGAAATTGTACAATTATTATTTGAACGGAAATCATATTGTGTTGGGGTGGTAGAAGTGTTGTTTTCCCTAAAACAAAAGTGTATAGAATATGTAAATTGAGGGTAACGACAAAATTTTGTTTGCTATCAATAATGGTTTATATAAATGACGAAAGGGCTTTATGAAAATTGTTCTGATTGCTCACTTTTGCATTTTGAATAATAAGAAACAAACTAAAAAATAAATTAACCACTGTAGTAACTAAAAAGAACTAAAGGCAAAACTAAACAAACATGTATAAAAGTCCTTGTCAATGATACCTCAATATCATTATTTTATATGTTCATACCTACGTGTGTGCTCCTAACGACCTGATGTAAGAGATAATTGTACAGGTAGTCCAGAATATCATGAGCACATTCATATTAAAACTTTCTGAGGAACAGTCGACCTTAGTTGGTAACAATGACTACACTCGTCCATCTACACTCATCACTCTCATTCACCCCTCATATTCACCCTTATCTTGACGATCCGTGGCTTATGAATACCATCCACAACTAGAGGGTCCACCGTGCACAATGATCACACGACTGGTGGCTGTAACTGGCATGCATTGTATACATCCTGGCCCTTCCTTAGACATTAGGGGTTAATTATTAATAAGGTATAAAACGAAATATTTAAAATTGTAATTTGAGTTGACTGAAAAGAAAATATATCGGTAAATTGCAGAATTTATAACAAACAATAAATCTTAATGATTTACTATCATCCATTATTTTGGAATCATTATACTGTATGTCCGAGCTATTTGTATGTCCAAGCTATTTGTATGTCCGAGCTATTTGTATGTCCGAGCTATTTGTATGTCCGAGCTATTTGTATGTCCAAGATATTTGTATGTCCGAGCTGTTTGTATGACCGAGCTATGTGTATGTCCGAGCTATTTGTATGTCCAAGCTATTTGTATGTCCGAGCTATTTGTATGTCCAAGCTATTTGTATGTCCAAGCTATTTGTATGTCCAAGCTATTTGTATGTCCGAGCTCTTTGTATGTCCAAGCTATTTGTATGTCCAAGCTATTTGTATGTCCGAGCTATTTGTATGTCCGAGCTATTTGTATGTCCGAGCTATTTGTATGTCCGAGCTATTTGTATGTCCAAGATATTTGTATGTCCGAGCTATTTGTATGTCCAAGATATTTGTATGTCCAAGCTATTTGTATGTCCAAGCTATTTGTATGTCCGAGCTATTTGTATGTCCGAGCTATTTGTATGTCCGAGCTATTTGTATGTCTGAGCTATTTGTATGTCCAAGATATTTGTATGTCCGAGCTATTTGTATGTCCAAGATATTTGTATGTCCAAGCTATTTGTATGTCCGAGCTATTTGTATGTCCGAGCTATTTGTATGTCCAAGCTATTTGTATGTCCGAGCTATTTGTATGTCCCAGCTATTTGTATGTCCAAGCTATTTGTATGTCCGAGCTATTTGTATGTCCGAGCTATTTGTATGTCCGAGCTATTTGTATGTCCAAGATATTATGTATACTAGAGTTTAGAGGTTGTTTACTAAAGAGGCATATGAAAAATACAATCACATCATTGTTTTCCTCGTTTAATTATACATTGCGAAATATGCATTTTTAAATGAATTGTATTGTAAGTTTTAATTATTGTTATCCCAGTTGGAACAAAAAGAGTGCTGGAATTTCAAATAGTTTTCAATTTGCATCAACTTTAACTTTTTCACTCGAAAATCTATTAATGTATATTTTAATGATTGGTTGACAAATATTTGTTTATGTAAATTTCAGAATTTTAAATTTTCATCGAAAAAAGTTCTTATTAATTTACAGAAACAACGTTTTCTTGGCTTCGTAAAATTAATTACTTGATTCATAAAATCAATCAAATTGATATAAATTAATTTAGAATTACAGAATTTTCTTATGCATATAAAAGTAACTAGTGGCTTGTAGGGGCAAAACCCCCTAAATAAATAAAATAAAATTTTTGCTGTTAAATATTTAATGTATAATGTTTAATTATTAATAGTTTTGTAAAACTCGTCTTCAATATATATATATATATATAGCCTATACATATTAATCTGGTATTATTGTTGTGTTAAAACTTTTCTGTACAGTATATTTGTTGTTTAAGAATTGTCTGTTTCGTTGTTTTGGTCGTCTGTATTTTCAATAAACAATTCAATTCCGTCTGGAGATTTTATTCTACTAAATGCAAAATAAAGTTGCCCATGTGTAAACACTGGTTTGTTCAGTAAATCAGTGTCTTAAAGGTTTGGCCTTGTGCCTTGTTTATAGAGTACTAGCTGAACCCAGCGGACGTTGTCTAGCCTTTCATTTTTCATTGACATACCAAAATAAAGCAATAAAAAGAATTATAGAAAAAAACCATTATTTATTAAATGAGTGCAAGAGGGTAAACAATATTTTTGGTCTTCTTATTTGGTATAAATGTAAAGGTTTTTTGGTGAGCCTACTCTCGAGCAAGCGAATACAGATCACCTGATCAAGTAAAAGTAGTGTGTGCTACACTCTCAAGGTGAAATGTAGAACTACAATAAATCAAAACTTATACAGTACTGTTGTTGTGAGAACTTCAATCTGCTTATGGCATGTGAAACTACATTAAACCACACAGTCATATGTTTTTTGTAAACAATTCAGATTCTCCATTTGAATAACATGGGATCTTTAGGAGCTCGGGAGTATACAGGACAACATCCTAAAGTTTCATGGCGATCGGTTGGATGGTTTGGCAGCGCATAAACCTCAAACATATATATATATATATACAAACATCTCTTTTATAAAAATATAGATAAAACATTAACAGCTGGAATATTTAATTTGTCTCATTGACAGCTGGACTCAATAAACCAAAACAAAAGTTAGAAACCGTCTTCACATAAGATTAACATGGAAACTTTGAAGGCCATTGGGGCGGAGTCCTAAAGGCGAATTGCAAATTTTTTTATTTTTCCCACCATCTATAATATCAGAGCTTTAAAAAGAGACATTTCCAAAGGCCGTAGGTAGAGTGTAGCGCTTGGAATTTTGACGCAACTGATTCGCCTTACGAAATTAAATATATAAATGTGTCGTAACAACACGTTTCATAATTGTTACAACGTGACCAAGTAATTTATTTTACGATCACTAGAAGTCAAGAAAACGTTGATTCAGTGAATTTGTAAGAACAAATTTTCTTGAAAGATAAAAATCCTGAAATTTATATAAATATTTCCCGTTAACCATGCATTAACATATAAGTTCGATGAATTGACGGGTTTTCGAGTAATAAGCTAAAAGTGTAGAGTTGAAGCACAGTGAAAAACTAGTTAGTATTCTGGTACTGTTTTTGATCTAACTGAGATTCAAATCAATAAAACTTATAGTAAAATTATAGATTCATTCTTTGTTTAACCATGGTTTAACAATGGTATGGGAAATTAATGGTGTGGCTGGACTTTTCATAGGCAACCCAGTTTTTTTTTTTTTTTTATTAAAGTAAACAACCTTCAAACTCGGATACACGTAATTTCTGCGCCGACATATTTTCGTTAACAGTTCATTTTTTCGTGTATTCGATTTGTTGGGAGCCGTTAATCAACTACTGGTGTAAGTAGGCCACTTGAACATCTGTTTTGTTACCAGCGCAACCAAAGTAAGGCAAAACTTCCCATTTCACTGCCGGTAGTCACTTCCCCATCCAGTTTCAGTTGCACCGCGTTCAGGAAACAGGTCGTTTTTACTCAATCATAACCTGTTTCAGATCTAACTGGACTTAGCAATATTACTGTTGGCATATACGCCATACTTGCCATGTATTTATAGCCAATTCATATTACATATAGGGAAAGTAGAACTGATTTCCGTACTTACAATATAGGCATTTAGTTATTACTTGTATTACGTGATACGTGATTGTATTACGTGACTTTACCTTCCTGCACTACAGTTACACCGGAGTTAATGGTGTCGTATTGTAATCCAGCCAACTGAAGGAAGTGATGAGTGGTCACCATTTTTATGCATTACTCAATAAATCTAGAATGTTCGGCTTAATAGTGGACAGTGCCTGGATTTCACCTTGACAGAACATTTCTGACAGACCCAATCATGTCAATACAAGCCACAACATCAAAAATATACCATGTGGTTTAGATTCCACAATTAAGTTATAGGTCCCTCCAATGCCTGAGTCACTAGAATGGTCAGCACTAATAGCGCCGTGCTGTAAGCCAGCTACTTAAGGCCAAAGTGTTATGGAGATTATAGACGGTAGGTTCTGAACTCGGTTCTCTTAATACTGACATGGCGTCCACTCAATGTCTGCCATCGATGTGGAATGTGGATACTGCAAGAGAATTATGGGGTGTCCATGTTGTGTAGGCAAGACAACCGAGTACCAGGCGTCAAAATTAGAACAATACAACGTGGTTCGGATTCCTCGTAAGATGTAAGTCCCTTAGTTATCCGTTAACCTGGCTATTGGGCTAAAAAATTACTCTAATAAACAGTAAATCTTAGTTAGTAGCAATGACTACATTCATTCATGTACATTCTCATCACACTCAGTCACTCTCCATAACTTTGAGTGTTGGTGTATTAATATAAAATAAATAAACAAAAAATATTAATCTATTTTATAAAGGTTATTCACAATCTTCTCATTTAATAATCGATATCCACCATAAAACATGAGTTATATAGCCCCATTATTTTGTTAGTAATCAACTTGAGTACAGCAGAGCTCCAGTGTTGCGGAGTAAGTTTATCTAACATGACAGTGGCTAAATAACGCAGACGTAATTGTCTCAAGAAACATTGTTCTTGTCTCAGATAATAGCCGTGTGTGAAGATACTTGGTGGATGTCTTATCTTTGTGAATTAATTATCACTTGATTAGGTAATTGTAGGATGTTATAAAAAGTCGTCTTAGTCACAGCTGTTAGTTACCACAGAGAAAAGGAAACAGAGGTCGTTTTATTATGGCCGCAGCGAACGCCTCAATGGCAGTTATATAAAGATAACAACTAACGTTCATCTTTAAGTATGTGTAATGATAATGAATAAGGTAGGGAATAACGAAGTGCCAGCTCTGTAATCGCTGGCAAACTGGCCAATAACTAACTTCTTGGCAAACTTGTCAAGAATTGTTAGCAGTGTTAACAAACTTGTGTCTCAGGTTATCATTCAAGAACACGTTCAGCGATATGAACTCGTGACAATGAAGGTGATCATTGAGTGGGCACTCATTTAAAATGCGGATATTCACGTCATAGCATTTCACCTGTTTTATAAAAAAAAATATTCCCTTCAAAAAGCTCAAAATAGCAAATAATTTTTCTCTTAGTTTTCGGAACTGAACCCAGAGATACTAAACTCACAAGTCCGAAAATGTCAAACACACAAGTATCATAATTATTATGACTAAAATAACTTATAATTATTTTATAAAATAAATATGCTCTAATTGTGCGGTTTATTTGAGAAAAACTCATAAAATTTAACAAATTCGTTATCAAGTGGTAATAAACATTTAACATTCATATTTGTTAGAAAATTGTTAATTTTAATTCTATTAAGGGGACATTGTACTCCCATTAGCCGTAATGTTAAATTTGGCATATCTATGTACCCTTTTCACAAAAACTATACAAGATGGAGATCTGTATTTTTTGTATGGCTATAATTCAATACATAAAGAGCTCTGATAAGAAAAAAAGCATTTAATAACTATTTTTTCTTTCAATTTAGATTTTTTCAAAATTACCATACAAATTTTTATATTTTTGATATAAAACCTTTTTAAATTAAATAACTATTAAACATAAACTTATGATTTTGCTTATCAAAGTGCAAGTATGTTACAAGAACATGCAGTGAAAATTTCAAGTCTCTAGGTATAATATTTCCTGAGAAAAGGGTACTTAAGTAATAAAAATACTTAGTTTTCAGGAACGCCTATTTAGTAAATACATGGATAATCTATACAGAAAAAACTAAACTTACATTTATTATAACACTCCTGCTTCATAGTCTTTACTAAGAAGCAATCACTGCTTTCAGTTTTTAATAGCTACTGCCAACTTGACAAAATAAAATAATGGAAAGTTTATATTGATATACTACTATATAAATATTTGCATACAAATTACAACAGTGCTACCAAAGCAAAGAGGGAAATCGTTGCATATCTCCTAGGTATGATACAATTGCAACACATATTTTGCATTGTTATAACTATGGAAATTAAATAAATTATATATAATTTTTTTCATAAGAAAATGGAATTTTATAAAATGCAAAAAAGTAAAAATGCAAAAAAGAAAATATTTTTGAGTACAATGTCCCCTTAAAGGGTAGCAAAGTTTTGAAGTCTCTCGGTGATTAATGGAAAGAGTACAAATACTAACTAACCTCAACTGCTGAGGACAATGACTTGGAATGATACGAGTTTCATTTTAAAAACAAATCAAAGAAAAAACTACTATGGTAAACAAGACATATTTATAACTTTATAGTCAATACTTGTTCTTGCTAAATTTTTCTGAACTAACTTAACCCACCCATCACGTATATTAGTATTGACAAGCAGCTACCATATTCGAACGATGGATTGATCATTGTTTTGGGTGGACAGGTGTATCAATAGCATTGTACGTGTGTATAGGTGGGTGGGTGGGTCAAAACCACTGTACATGTATGGATGGGCGGGTGGGTCAATACCACTGTACGTGTATAGGTTGGTGGGTGTATTAACACCACTGTACGTGTATGGATGTATCCATACACTGTATGGATGTGTGGGTGTATCAATACCACTGTACCTGCATTTTCACCCATATCTTGATGCTCGGCATCTTATAAATAAATACAATCTCGTTACTAACACTTGGAAACAAGTCAACAGAACCGACAGCAAAATCCCCTCCCCCCCACCACCCACCCATTAGCACCGCACCCAAACCATCTCAGAAGTGATGGGTCCGAGAACAGGTTACTTGGTGTATACGAGCACACAGAACCGCTCTCTTGAATATTGATAAACTAATAAATGCGTTTGGCGCCGTCTTACAGTGAGGACAACGCACCTTAGACCCCGAGACCAATCTGCTTGAGGCAGGCGGAGGGACAAAGGCTCGAACCCTCCTTGTAATTTCTGTGGAGAATTCAGCACAATATTATTTGCATAACTTAATGGAAAGGTCTGATCGAAATTGCACATCGACTGAGTGTTTATAATCAGCGAAGGATTCTACAATTTCTTAATCAGCATATTAGTGTTATTAGAAGTTACAAACAATTCAAATGCCTTACAAAAATATTACTACGCTATGTGTATTTTGTACAAAGGTAAATCCAATCCATCAAGCCATTTAATATCTCTCTCACTGATTCCATCTATGCTAGTTAATGTCTCCGTAAAAGAGCGCAAGCGGCTGTCTCTAACTATGTGATCCATTGTTTGCATAGACTTCTCGAAATCACATGACGGATCTAGTGTCAATACCAATTTTATACTTGGGAGATGATATTCGCGTCCATATCAACTCTTTAAGGCTGTAACGTACGTACCCCCTGGGTACGAGCAACAAACCTGGTAGTAGGACTGTTACGAATTTGTCATCTCCCACACTACACTATAAATCTTCAACAAAGAATGTATCTTAGTCAAATACGTTTACCATCTTCGCAACAAATAAGGTACTCCCAATAACGGAACTTGTTTGAGAGATCCATTCCTTTGTGAATTATTTCGGTCTGAGGATGGAAATTAAATTAATATTCAATAATCAAACATTTGTTTCAGCTGGCTAGGCGTAAAAATTCCTATTTTACACCTGACAACTGTTCTTCACCTGACAACTGTTCTTCACCTGACAACTGTTCTACACCTGACAACTGTTCTACACCTGACAACTGTTCTTCACCTGACAACTGTTCTACACCTGACAACTGTTCTTCACCTTACGCGTTTTACTAAAATCTGTTACTTAAATATACCTTTAAACATAATTCTCTAATATTTGAAGATTTTGTTTATTTAGTCAGAAATATTTAAACACTAGTTATTATAAGTAAAATCCCTAAACAAATTTATTTTGAAAGTGAAGGAATGAGTAAACTCTAGCCAGGAATTTCGTTTCAAAATCAAAAACATTTGAGGCAGGATTTAGCCTATTTTAGCTACAACTCGTTTTAAAAGTAATGAGAAAACTGTCAATTATTAAGCTACTTTTGAAATTATACTTTTGAGGACAATTCGTTAACGTACAGTCTGCTACAGCTTCTTCTTAAACTTTGATTATTTCAAATCCTCAGCACTTAACTACAATCTACATTTTCAGGTGACAACCACGTAAAAGTACTATCTACAATACTTACAAGATAACCAGACGTTTCGCCCATGCTGTGATGTGGGCGATGTCTTAGTATGCCTTATATGTTCCTTAGTCCTTGTGGAAATTAACCTCTTAGTTTCCCCTATGTAGACTAACCCGCAAATACAGTTGTTTCAGCTATCAACCTTTTAAATAATACAAACTTACTTAGGCCTAATAGTTTCCGTTGGAGAATGACCACACA
Source organism: Stictocephala bisonia (assembly GCA_035578905.1). Lineage (NCBI taxonomy): Eukaryota > Metazoa > Arthropoda > Insecta > Hemiptera > Membracidae > Stictocephala > Stictocephala bisonia. Next base: position 117,880 of record JAQJVL010001892.1, read on the forward strand.
TGAGGAGGTGAGTAAAACAGCTGCACAATTGTCAAATACTAAGGCAATGAACTGTTATTGGCTTTCAAATAATATTATTAAGAAAACTATTCATTTAATTAGTGTACCTTTGGCCTTTATTTTTAATACATGTTTTCACTTAAGTTACTTTCCTGAATTACTAAAATTATCCAAAGTAGTACCAATATTTAAGAAGGGAGATAAAAGCTCACCACAGAATTACTGTCCAGTCTCAATAGTTCCCATTTTTTCAAAATTATATGAATCAATTATATACAGTCAATTAAGTGAATATTTTGAAAGAAACAATTTAATTTCAGTTTCTCAATTGGGATCCAGGAAAGGTATATCTACCGTAACTACAGTACAGCAAATTGTTGGGAATAGTCTAGAAGCGTTTGAAAATAAGGAAACTGTTGCTCTCACCCTTTTTGATCTCACTAAAGCTTTTGATTGTGTGTCGTTTGATATTTTACTTTATAAACTTAAATATTATGGAATTGACACCCATTCACTTAACTTGATTAAATCATATCCCAGCAATAGAACTCAATATGTTGCACTCAACAGCAGGAATTCTGCGGTTGCAAGTGTCTCAACTGGGGTGCCCCAGGGCTCTGTCCTAGGGCCTTTTCTGTTCATAGTAGCCATAAATGATTTGCCATGTAACAATAATAGTGTAAATACAATAATATATGCGGACGACACCACTATTATGAAAAGTCATAAAGACCTAATTTATTTATATGACGTAATTGAGGGCTCAACAAGGGATATACTGAATTGGTTTCAAAGTAATAAACTACATTGTAATAAAGATAAAACTCAGAATTTGATACTTAGTCTCAAAAATGAAATTCTATACAATTCAGTAAAACTGTTGGGCATAAATAATATGGATAGTAAATTGTGTTTGAAAGACCAAATCAATAATATCTGTAAAAAACATCCAGAACCTGGCACCTGTAAAAAAATTTTTTTTTTTTTTTGGAAGCTAAAGCCACTTGTAATAACATTCCACAAGAATGTAGGATCCATTCTTCCTACAATAACTTGGAATGGAAGGGTGGCTCAGGATCCCAGCAGCAAGTGTGGCCTCTTTGCTGAACATTTCTCCTCAGTTTTTAGTGTTGGTGATGTCCAAGTCCCATCTTTTGATTTTGCCCGCTCTGTCATCGATTGAGTTATCTGCCACAGATGTCCGAAAGAAGCTTGATGAGCACCATCTCAAAGTGCTGGTCCTGAAGGTATACCTCCCGCTGTGTTGAAACTCTGCTCTCCCGTTCTTGCTATTCATCTGGAGATCTTATTCAACTTCATTTTGCATTCTGGAACGTTTCCATCTGTCATAAAACAAGATATTGTGGTTCCAATTTACAAGTTCGGCGATCGTGGTAGTGTAACAAACTACAGACCAATTGTGATTCAGTCAGCTCTGGCTAAAGTTTTCGAGTCCTTGGTTCTGGATCACCTCTCCAGTTATCTGAGGACATATTTTGCATGTAATCAGCACGGGTTTCTTTGAGTCGCTCCACCATAACAAATCTCCTATTATTTAATGAATATGTGACTTCGGCATTTGTTAATTCTTGTAAGGTTGATTGCATTTATTTGGACTATTCCAAGGCATTCGACAAGGTTCATCATGGTTGTTGGTTTGCTAAGCTTGCTGGTTATGGCGTTAGTGGCCATCTTATCAAATGGTTGTCAAGCTATCTGGAGGATCGGTACATAATTGTCAAGTGTGAGGTGTCTTTCTCTCCACCCTTTAGGGCTATATCTGGCGTTCCTCAGGGATCACACCTAGGCCCTCTACTTTTCAATGCTTTATTAACGACATCATTGATGCACTGACTTCCGAATGCTTGATGTTTGCTGATGACCTTAAGATATTCGTCCGGATTTCTTCATCCTCAGACAAAGAGAGTCTGCAACGGTCCCTTGTTAATGTTGAGGCTTGGTGTGCTCTGAACTCTATGGTACTTAACGTAGCTAAGTGTCATGTCGTCTCATCTACAAGACTTGCTGTACTCTCCACTTTTGACCACAGTATTGGTGGTGAAATCCTGAGAAGAGAGGATCGTGTAAAGGATCTTGGTGTAATATTCACTCCTACCTTGATCCCTGTTGAGCACATCAATCACGTCATCTCTAGAGCAAACACCCTCTTAGGCTTCATCCTAAGATCCACAAGAGACTTCAGATCTCCACGAGCATTGCATAGACTCTCGCCCGACCTATCTTGGAGTATGGATCAACTATCTGGTCGCCTTACCAGCTTGGCCGCATCGAATCGATCAACAGAGTCCAGGCCCGCGTTCTTCGTGTTTTGGGTGTTCGCCTTGGTTATGACTATCGAGACTCACCAATCTTGGAGCTCCAGGAGCGGTTCAACGTTCAGCCTCTCCATCTTAGACATCAGCTGCTTGACCTAGTTTTCATACACAAGTTGGTCAACGGTGATATTGACTCTGCCAACTTGCTACAGCAGATTAACTTCCTCATTCCGAGAGGGGCCAGATTTTCGCACCTGTTCGCACATACACACCTTCCAACGAACTATGCCTACAATAGCGGTCTGGCCAGGTTGCAGCGTCTTGGGAACGAGGTTGCGTAAAAAATTGACTTTTTCAACGAAACATCGTCGTCCTTTAGAAGGAATGTGTTTAAACTTGTTTTTTAAGCTGCATGTTCTCTGTACTTATTCTTATGTTTATTATCATGTTTCGTGGTCTAACTTTGTTATTATTATTTATTGGTCGTTCATTATTATTATTATTGTTATTTATAGTTTTACACACTAAGACGCATGTTCTCTGTACTTAGTTCTTACGGTTATTTATTTGTTATTGCTTTCATAGTCTATCTTTGTTCCTGTACCGCTTAGTTATTTATTATCGTTATCGTTTTCATAAATAGTCTATCTTGTTATAGTTATTATCTGCCCTTAGCTCTCTACATCAAGACGCAAGTTATTTGTACTTAGTTATCATGGTTACTTACTATTGTTATTGCTTTTCATAGTCTGCCTCTGTACTTATTGTAGGTAGATTCATGTGGTCAATGTTGTTGTTATTACTCATAGTCATCTCTGCATTATTTATTGTTTCATCTTGCTCTACATATTGCGATGCACTTATTTTCCATCATGAAAGTACACTCAGATTCTGTCTTTGTCAACTCCCTTATCTGACTTTAATAAATTTACACACACAAAAAGAAAGTTAAAAAAGCATGAAACAGTCAGAAGGGAGTCAAAATTCATGTGTCAGCATGTATAACATGCATTCTCTTGCTGTGCCATCCTGTACCAATTGTATAACAAAAATTAATATTGTAAACTATTTTAAATGGTGTAACCGTTGGTAAATAAATAAATATTGTTATTTTCACACAACAAATTAAAATAAGGTTTAAATAGATCATACTTAAGGTTTAAAGAAAAGATAGAAATTCTTTACAGTTTAAAATATTGTATTGTTTATCAAGCAACGTACATATAATACAAAAATTAATTACACTAAATAAAAATTATACTTATTATCATAAATATATTTGATAATGTTGCTTTTATAGTAAAAATGAGAAACTGAACTTGGTAAATAATTATATAAAAACTGTAAAATAATCGTTATATACTGCAGTAACTACATAAATTATTTTAAAAAGTCAGACACTTTCTCCTGAAGCAATGATATGTACACGAACATTTTTTTTCTTGGTGCTGTTCGGATTAGTGGACGTTCGGATTGCAGAAGTTCGGAGTAAAGAGGTTCTACTGTTGAAAATTTTCAATGAAATTATACAAAACAAGATGTCGGCACGTGTGCTTTTAATAGAATTCTCATGATAAGCAGCTCTAACATATTTATATCGAAGCCTATTTTAGAATATTTTTATTAAATGCTAACACAATAAAACTCTGTGTAATGTAAATTGAATAGTAACTATAATTAAGTACCATTTATAAAGGGTTCTTAATTATAGTTACTATTCAATTTATTACACTAGTAGCCCTAACTCGTGAACCAGCTTATACTGTATAATGTATTTTCTAAAACTCTTTAAACAGATAATTACGGTGGTTTATTCTAAACGCTATTGCAATATATGCAAGTAACTGACAACAATTGTTGCAGGTAGCAACAATTGACCTTGAGTTGCCATATGGGTGCAGTTAAGGATGCGTCATTACTGAGGTTTCACATTAGTGTTTACACGTGCGTCATCAAGTCACCATAAAGGTACGTCAGGTAGGAAGCTGTGTGGGCTCCTGGAGCATATGTTCTCTTTGTATGCACTTCTTCTTTTTATAACTATGTTGGATGTGACGTACACACGCGCTACAGTGGGTGTTACTAGGTTAGGGAAGAATTGAAGGGAAAAAAATAAATAAAAATAAAAAAGTAAAAATAAATAAATAACAAAATTGAAAAAAAAATAAACATTAATTTAAAGAGGCATAATCAGGGCTAAACTGCGCTGACTACAATCAACATTATTTAGACTAATAAATATGTTTTAAATGATACATAGATCTAACTTTTACAATTTAGTAATAATTAAAAGTTATTTTAACAAATTTAATCAATAGTTAGGCTTATTTGCTGAAGTGGGGTACATTTAGCAAGGACAAAACGAAATCACTAATTATTTTCAACAACATTAATTTTACAAATAAAATAAAAAATCCACCATAAAATCAAATAAAAAATAGCTTAATAAACAAAAGAAACTATTTCACATTTATTCATACTAGCTAGTTTGCTAGCCCACAGATTGCTCCATCGGGAAGACATATACAACAAGAATAAATAATAACAACTTAACGAATAAAATTCATAATCGTTTAACATAATGATGTACAAAATTATTTCATGTCACATTCTTCGTACTCTTCCTTCTTGTATCATTCTTCACTATTAAATGTAATATATTAAGTGTAGACTATAAAAATTCAGCCACGATAGAAACTTGTGTATTAATCATAATTTGATAGTTCAAACAGTTCCGAAATATTCAGTATCACATGATGAGATATTTGTCATATTCAATAAAATCACATGCAAAGTTAAATGAAACTGGCCTTGTATTAATATGCGGATTATTTCAGATAGAGTTGTTGAAGTTATTTACATTTTCAACGCATAAAAGAGGAATGCTGGTTTTGCCAACAGCCATCCCGGCTCGTTAAGTGTGAAGTAGTGACGGGTAAATCTGAGTTATTCGACAGACAACAGGAATGGCTGAACTGGTTCCGTCACTGTACAGCACGTTACAGGCCTCATCACTCCTCACGAGTTTGATGAACTAGGGTCGTTCAAGTTTATGTTGAGGCATATCACTGCCCCTACTATGTTATACGGCAGACGACAAGAATGAAGTGGACTGATTCTGTCACTGTACAACACGTTACAGGCCTCATAACAACTCACGAGTTTGATGAACTGGGGTCGTTCAAGTTTATATTGAGGCATATCACTGCCCCTACTATGTTATACGACAGACGACAAGAATGAAGTGGACTGATTCAGTCACTGTACAACACGTTACAGGTCTCATCACACGTCACGAGTTTGATGAACTGGGGTCGTTCAAGTTTATGTTGAGGCATATCACTGCCCCTACTATGTTATACGGCAGACGACAAGAATGAAGTGGACTGATTGTGTCACTGTACAACACGTTACAGGCCTCATCACACCTCACGAGTTTGATGAACTGGGGTCGTTCAAGTTTAAGTTGAGGCATATCACTGCCCCTACTATGTTATACGGCAGACGACAAGAATGAAGTGGACTGATTCTGTCACTGTACAACACGTTACAGGCCTCATCACACCTCACGAGTTTGATGAACTGGGGTCGTTCAAGTTTATGTTGAGGCATATCACTGCCCCTACTATGTTATACGGCAGACGAAAAGAACGAAGTGGACTGATTCTGTCACTGCATAACACATTACAGGTCTCGTGACACCTGTTAAGTTTGTGTTAGATGAACCTACAACGGAGAGGCACTCTCCACTTCAATAGATCTTCTGTCTATTACTCATAGATAATTGACCTGTGCAAGAAACGTATGAGACAGAGTAAGGGGGAGAACCAGTAGACTACAGTACAAAGTGAATATTACTGATATAGATTAACAGCCAAGGATAGTATTCGAATTTGTATTCTCGCTAATTCCGTTTAAAAGTCCTGACGCCTTAAATCAGTCGGTCACTGGCTTTTCCAAATCCAATGTACGTAGATGGGTGGGTGGGTGTGTGAAGTAGGACGTTAACCAATAACATTAGTAGCCAATTTAATGGAAATATTTCAGTACAAGTCAAACTAGCTCCTCGATACTAGTATCAAAGATTACATTCTCTCATCCAGACACAGTCACTGTTAGTCATATATGTACCTTAACAAGTAGTGATAAAAAATATGCAGACACATTTTCAATTTAACGTTTTCAAAAACCTGAGTTTATTTAAAGAAACTAAAAAACATCTAAATTATCTGAACTATATCTAGTACAAGCATACGAAGATGTAGGCCAGACCTTTCATAGCCAAGCACTAAAATTCTACCTCCATTAGCCACTTTCTGCAACACTCAAAAGGTTGATGACTGTCAGAGGTTAAGGTTCAGTTACAAGTACTGTACGCATAATTAATTAATTATGCAATAAGATCGTGCGTAAGTGAGAGTTGTCTTATGACAGACAGTTAATTAATATCCCCTGATTGGGTTTTAACTCATTAATATAGTGACGAAAATGCCTCTTTTGAAAGCAATAACAATAAAATAACTTTGATTGAAACTAGTTTTGGTAATTTATTTATTGGTAATTATTTAGATTATAAAGTTTGTTTGTATGTAAAACAGAAATTACAGAACGAAGATCTAGTCGCAGTTAAAGCAGATAAGAGCAACGCAATTGTAATTCTGAAAAAAGAAGATTATAATACTAAAACCGAATTTATCAAGGAAAATAAATTTCAAGAACTAAAAGGTGATTCTACAAATAAATATCAGGATGAAATCAGTAAAGTTGTAAAATTTTGTACTAAAGTTATTACTGATAATGTTCGTTTTAGAGCTGTTATGAACAATCCTAAGGCACCCACAATGAATGGTATTTCAAAAATTCACCAACCTAATGTCAGGCCCCTGGTAAATTTCAAATTTGCGCCTACTTACAATGTATCAAAGATATTGTCTAATACTTTGACTTCTGCTTTGAACCTGGAAAATAAATATACCGTTAAGAACAGTATTAACCTTGTCGATAAGGCCAATCACGTAAAATTGTGTAATAAGACTAGGATAGCCTCATTTAACATATGTAATCTGTGTACTAATATTCCTGTTGATGAAGTGATTAACTTAGTAAAGGAAAAAGCTGTAGAACAGGTGTTCATATTTGTAAAGTGTAATATTTCTAAAAATTGTCACTTCTAACCGTTCTGGATACAGTTTTTTGTTCATTATCGTTAATAATAATATTTGACGGGCATAAAATGTTAGTATTGCAGTCTAACGAAAACTTTGAGGTCAGGATAAAAACTCTGAAACTGTCAACAGAGTTATATCTATACAGTGTTCAGGGAGAGTTGAGAGTGAAGCTCCACCCACTCCTGGTGTGACGTAGTTGCTAGGCCGATTCACAAGTGTTGAATGTTCACGATACGAAGCAGAACGTGTGGGCAAACTGATTGCTAGGGTCTGACTGACTGACTGGAGTGACTGGGGAATGAGGATGCCAATGAATTAGTTTTGTTGTAAATCAAGGGTTCACGTGGACACTTTTCTTAATGGCTAGCGCCCTTGAGATAGGAACAGTCTAGGCGGAGCCTCATTCTCAACTCACGCTGAATACTAAGTACAGTATAACTAAACCACTGTAATTTCATAATCTATCAATAATGATCGTTCCATGTATTATAAACGTTAATCAGTCTCAAGTGTTTAATCAATTTTAAGAGTTCTATTTGCACACAATTTAATTGAAATATTTTGTGTTAAAACGTGAAATTCAAACTCTTAATAGCAAAGTTCTTGACTTTCTTGATATCTTGACGTAGTTAAGTAATTTACTGAAAATTTTTAATAACTCTACCTTTCAAGGTATTTAGAGTTCCAACTACATTCTTGAGGTATGGGCTTTGATCACTTACCCCCCAAGAAGGACGGTTGAAGAACATTACAGGTGGTGATCCTCCACTACACCATTTCCAAATAATCAGGTGGAAGTGCGATCTATCTTACAGGAGTTGGGTGGGACAGATGGCGTGGGCCAGGAAGCGGCCATCAGAGTGAGGATTGTGCAAGATGCTGGAGCTGGAGGCGTCATTGCTGCCAATACAGCTGGAGTCCATTAAGGCTACTTGTAACCTTATCTCAGGATGTTCAGTCAAGTACATCCTCAAGGTTTGTCCGAACCTTGCAGAACTAAATGTTTTCTCTTGTATTGTTTGATTAGAATAAGCAAGAGAAAGTTATCGAGCAAATGTATTTTCCTTGAGAAGCTATCCAGTGACTTAACAGATTGGAGAACATTGCCGGGTTTGTTATTTGATAAATTTGGCGATATAATACTCATTTAAATCATCTTACAAAATTGTAAACTTTCAAAATAAATTATAAAATATTGACTGAAAAGGGCCTAAACGTTTTATCATCCAAACACTAAAACGGCATCTATTTCAATGGGACCATGGATATTGTTGCTTTGCTCATCTTTGCTTAGGGTTTATTCCTAAGAGAAAATAGTGAAGATGTAATGAATTGAATCAAAACTACTCCCAGGGATCATCACAGTTTGATTTGTAAATTTTTGATATTGACTAATTATTCATTACTAAGCCACTGATCGTGATATATGGGTGGGTATGAGAGGCGGATGATTATAGATGAACGAGTGTAGTCATTGTTACTAAGGTTAACTGTTCCTTAGAAAGAGCTATTTTTTTAACAGCCCAACAGCCAGAGAAAATTTGGGACCTATAATCAAGAATCTTTTATTGTCGTCCAGCACAAAATACATGCAATGACAAAGTGAAAATATTTATCACATCTAAAATTATGATCATGTAAAATACATTCGTGATTTAATGCCGAAGGTTCTAAACTTTAAATTGTAAATTGCTGAGGTCCTGTAATTAAATTTCCTCTAATGAGTAAAAGATACTATTTTTAACCAGTTTGTGAGGACATTTGTAATGTAGTTTTATTGGTTGTTCTGGCAGAAAGTTTAAAAAATACTTTGATGCCTGTGGGTCTACTAATATCTGTATGTTGAGTTTTACATAGTCTGGCACATCTGACATCAATTAAGTTTTGTATTCTAATGTTACAGCCATGACTACTTATTGGTAACTTTCAGTTAGGTTCATGTCACAATCATGGAAAGTCACCAAATAGTGCAAGGTAATCTGTCCCTTCTTAGCTTCCATCAACTCTGTTTACCTGAATAGGCTATCTTCAGGGTGAGTGATAGAACTAGAAACATTCATCGATTATTCAGAATCAGATATGCTATGCTAACATAACTAGATTACCAAACAAAAATTAACATCAAATTAAAACATAAATAAACATGAACTGTGTAGTCTAGTTACTAACAGAGATTAACTGTTATAGATAATAAAAGAATCATAGCTCAGTGACGAATACAGTAAAGTAATTGTGTGTGGTTTAACACAGACCTTGAACCACGTAAGTCACGCACTGTACAGCCTACAGTTGTTTACAAACTTGAATAAGTTCCCCTCAAGACTATGCCGGACTACAATCATTGAATCCGTGCCCACTAGTCTAGAGTCCATGATGATATTGATGATGACAGTGAGTGGAGTCCCATTTAGCACAAGAATACTTATCCCATTAAAAATCATCACTGATCTACTAAACAACTTGAATATATACGAGTATAGCTTAATTTAAGTACTAAGCCACTATTATCGGCAACTGAAAGGATTATCTTTAGCTATTGAATTGGAAATAGGTATAGCTGCAAGTGCATAAAATGTTAAAATCCGTATTCAGTGTTTATATTATCGGCACTAGTGGCGCAATGCTGTAATCCAGCTTCTTGGGGACAAATTGTTTAAGATATTGTCGGCACTAGTGACGCAGTACTGTAACCCAGCTACTTGGGGATATATAGTTTAAGATATTGTCAGCACTTGTGGTGCAGTGCTGTAATCCAGCTACGTGGGGACAAATAGTTTAAGATATTGTCGGCACTAGTGGCGCAGTACTTTAACCCAGATACTTGGGGACAAATTGTTTAAGATATTGTCGGCACTAGTGGTGCAGTACTTTAACCCAGATACTTGGGGATAAATTGTTTAAGATATTGCCAGCACTAGTGGCGCAGTGCTGTAACCCAGCTACTTGGGGATATATAGTTTAAGATATTGTCAGCACTAGTGGCGCAGTACTTTAACCCAGATACTTGGGGACAAATTGTTTAAGATATTGTCAGCACTAGTGGCTCAGTGCTGTAACCCAGCTACTTGGGGATATATAGTTTAAGATATTGTCAGCACTAGTGGTGCAGTACTTTAACCCAGATACTTGGGGACAAATTGTTTAAGATATTGTCAGCACTAGTGGCGCAGTGCTGTAACCCAGCTATTTGGGGATATATAGTTTAAGATATTGTCAGCACTAGTGGCGCAGTGCTGTAACCCAGCTACTTGGGGACATATAGTTTAAGATATTGTCGGCACTAGTGGTGCAATGCTGTAACCCAGCTACTTGGGGACAAATTGTTTAAGATATTGTCGGCACTAGTGGCGCAGTACTGTAACCTAGCTACTTGGGGACAAATTGTTGAGGATATTGTCAGCACATTGGCGCAATGCTGTAATCCAGCTTCTTGGGGACAAATTGTTTAAGATATTGTCGGCACTAGTGACGCAGTACTGTAACCCAGCTACTTGGGGATATATAGTTTAAGATATTGTCAGCACTAGTGGCGCAGTGCTGTAACCCAGCTACTTGGGGACATATAGTTTAAGATATTGTCAGCACTAGTGGCGCAGTACTTTAACCCAGCTACTTGGGGACAAATTGTTTAAGATATTGTCGGCACTAGTGGTGCAGTACTTTAACCCAGATACTTGGGGATAAATTGTTTAAGATATTGCCAGCACTAGTGGTGCAGTGCTGTAACCCAGCTACTTGGGGATATATAGTTTAAGATATTGTCAGCACTAGTGGCGCAGTACTTTAACCCAGATACTTGGGGACAAATTGTTTAAGATATTGTCAGCACTAGTGGCTCAGTGCTGTAACCCAGCTACTTGGGGATATATAGTTTAAGATATTGTCAGCACTAGTGGTGCAGTACTTTAACCCAGATACTTGGGGACAAATTGTTTAAGATATTGTCAGCACTAGTGGCGCAGTGCTGTAACCCAGCTATTTGGGGATATATAGTTTAAGATATTGTCAGCACTAGTGGCGCAGTGCTGTAACCCAGCTACTTGGGGACATATAGTTTAAGATATTGTCGGCACTAGTGGTGCAATGCTGTAACCCAGCTACTTGGGGACAAATTGTTTAAGATATTGTCGGCACTAGTGGCGCAGTACTGTAACCTAGCTACTTGGGGACAAATTGTTGAGGATATTGTCAGCACATTGGCGCAATGCTGTAATCCAGCTTCTTGGGGACAAATTGTTTAAGATATTGTCGGCACTAGTGACGCAGTACTGTAACCCAGCTACTTGGGGATATATAGTTTAAGATATTGTCAGCACTAGTGGCGCAGTGCTGTAACCCAGCTACTTGGGGACATATAGTTTAAGATATTGTCAGCACTAGTGGCGCAGTACTTTAACCCAGCTACTTGGGGACAAATTGTTTAAGATATTGTCGGCACTAGTGGTGCAGTACTTTAACCCAGATACTTGGGGATAAATTGTTTAAGATATTGCCAGCACTAGTGGCGCAGTGCTGTAACCCAGCTACTTGGGGATATATAGTTTAAGATATTGTCAGCACTAGTGGCGCAGTACTTTAACCCAGATACTTGGGGACAAATTGTTTAAGATATTGTCAGCACTAGTGGCTCAGTGCTGTAACCCAGCTACTTGGGGACAAATTGTTGAGGATATTGTCAGCACATTGGTGCAGTGCTGTAACCCAGCTACTTGTGACAAATTGTTTAAGATATTTTCGGCACTAGTGGCGCAGTGCTGTAATCTAGCTACGTGGGGACAAATTGTTGAGGATATTGTCGGCACTAGTGGCACAGTGATGTAACCCAGATACTTGGGATAAATTGTTGAGGATATTGTCGGCACTAGTGCGCAGTGCTGTAACCCAGATACTTGGGGATAAATTGTTGAGGATATTGTCGGCACTAGTGGCACAGTGCTGTAACCCAGATACTTGGGGATAAATTGTTGAGGATATTGTTGGCACTAGTGGCACAGTGCTGTAACCCAGCTACGTGGGGACAAATTATTGAGGATACTGTCGGTACTAGTGCGCAGTGCTGTAACCCAGCTACTTGTGGTTAAATTTTTGAGGATATTGTCGGCACTAGTAGCGCAGTGCTGTAACCCAGATACTTGGGGATAAATTGTTGAGGATATTGTTGGCACTAGTGGCACAGTGCTGTAACCCAGCTACGTGGGGACAAATTTTTGAGGATATTGTCGGTGATGGATTATATGCTTAATCATCTTAATACCAAAATGGCATCGGCTCAATGTCGCCATCAGCGTGGACACTTCTATACTCCGAATAAAATAACTTTGGTACTGGCGGAACGGCCTCGCACCACTGGTCTGAAATGACAAAACTCTGAGCTTTAATTTGCTGTCAAACTTAAAATAAGTAAGCAATAATTTTCAAACTAATTGTATAGTGTACACCATTTTATATTCTTTAAGGAAAAATTATGCTGGAGATTTTTCTAGAGCTAATTTGCTTTTTAAAGTGATATTTGTATTTAAAAACACGTTTTTATGAGTGAAATTACGCGTGAGTCGTCTTTAACCTGTTACTGTTGCGAGAATAATAATAATGAAATAATGTCTTGTGGATGGATGACAGTTTGATTCATTGTGATTAGTTTGGTATAAGTCTCATTTAATAATTCAAACAGATTAGTGAGAAATTAATTTTTTTGTAAACCTTTGCAAACTCGGTAATGACAAACGCTAGACAAAATCTGTTTAAACCTAAATTAATTGTGTTATTTAAGTGACACTAAAATCTTACTCTCGTATTAAATAGAATTTTCTTGAACTAGGAAGAAAGATTCAGGAGTTTTCAAAACTAGATTGTCAACAAGGCGGCGGTGATACCACACGCACAATGTACAAGTCACTGGCTCAGCTCTGGCCTCCTCCATTGCAAACAAATCTTGTCAATTACCAATAGAACATTACCTAAAATTTGAAAGAGCCTAAATATTAGAATTGCAATAAACACTGATAATTATATATACACTGAATCCTATAGCATTATTGTCACATCTAAATAAAAAAAATTGTAATATCACTAAAACTAAATAACTGTAATCAAAATAAACTAGTGGTTATACTATAGTAAGCACTGTTAAATCGATAAAGAAATAAACACGAACACACCTCAAAGTCAAAAGTCAAAAGTCAACTAACTTACCTTATTTATTACTGGAGAAACATTTCTTATCTGAAAATATCGTCGACCGGAATTCGTTTTACGCTTGGGCTGAATATTCAGTCTACACTTTCCCTTGAGCAGAGTATACCTTACGCGTCCGACACAGCCTCGATATAAACGAACTATGAGTTTACTTCATCAACTCTTCATTATTTTTCCACATGTTTTATTAGTACCACAGTATTATTTTAGTAATACATAAATAACACAGTTAATGTTTGCTCAAAGAAATTTTGTCTAGCGTTTTTCGTTTCAGAGTTTGCAAGGGTTTACAAAAAAATTAATTTCTCATTAATCTGTTAAAATTATTAAATGAGACTTATACCAAACTAATCACAATAAATCAAACTGTCATCCATCCACAAGAAATTATTTTATTATTATTATTCTCGCAACAATGACAGGTTAAAGACGACTCACGCGCAATTTCACTCATAAAAACGTGTTTTTAAATACAAATATCACTTTAAAAAGCAAATTAGCTCTAGAAAAATCTCGAGCATAATTTTTCCTTAAAGAATATAAAATGGTGTACACTATACAATTGGTTTGAAAATTATTGCTTACTTATTTTACGTTTGACAGCAAGTTAAAGCTCAGAGTTTTGTCATTTCAGACCAGTGGCGTGAGGCCGTTCCGCCAGTACCAAAGTTATTTTATTCGAACTTTTTTTTATACAGAATTCACCTACTTGATACATTCTAGAAGTTATTCCTAGGAGGCAAGACTCTGTAAGACGTTCTACTTCTGCTTAGTTACAATGTATTTATACTCTTTAATACTTTTTTTCTCACTCTACGATCTAATATAATACACCTGTTAGACAAACACTATCGCGTAGCTAAAGATAATATTTCAAACAATAACTCTGCTCCAAAAATTGTTTGTGATCAATTTATACGTAATTTTTATCTTTGCACATTTCACATAGTCAAAATTTATAAGAAACTAAATCAAATCATAATAAAATAAAAAATTTACATACATATCACAAATTTCCATTAACAAATTTGTTTTACGGAAGTAGACAAATATATAAAAATATCAACCCACAATGTATTATACATAATAAAAAAATATTTTAATCAGTTAACCGCACAACAAAATAATTAATATTACGACTTATAATGATACCTATCATAATAAAAACAGAAAATGAGCCCACAGGCAACTAGTAGGCTCGAGCTGGAGTTCACAGAGTACCTACACAAATGTATACAAACTAATGATCTATAACGGAATTGAACCTCTACAAAGGAATTGTGTTACTAATTATACAGACAAAATAAACGGTGGCACACAAACTGACCTGATATTATTCATTTTGTTTGCAATAATTTGGTTTATTTTACAGTACAAAATGTACCGATAATAAACATGACTTGAGAATAGTAGAACTCTAATAAACACATACGGCGGCGTTTTTTTGTACATATAAGGCATCAACTTGCACGCAGATGGCCTAAGAGGTCAACCACTAGCTACTGGGTCTTTCAACACTGGCCGGTACTTCGCAAGGGACACATTCTCGCGGGGAAAATCACTGCTCACTATAAGTCGATCTTCTCTAGAGCACAACCATCTTAATAACAGTTCTTTTAGTTATTGCATCACACAAAATATCTGTTATTTTACAGTTCGTTTGTTTAAATGGTAACAGCTAATAACTAGAGCTGACTGGCAGTGAACTAAGATGGTTAAATACGCAACAAAACGGTACATTACTTCCTTAGAACTTATGTAACAGCTAATAAC
Organism: Stictocephala bisonia; assembly: GCA_035578905.1. NCBI lineage: Eukaryota > Metazoa > Arthropoda > Insecta > Hemiptera > Membracidae > Stictocephala > Stictocephala bisonia. The sequence continues at coordinate 133,292 of JAQJVL010001892.1, forward strand.
TAGAGCTGACTGGCATAGAACTAAGATGGTTAAATACGTAACAAAACGGTACATTACTTCCTTAGAACTTATGTAACAGTTAATAACTAGAGCTGACTGGCAGTGAACTAAGATGGTTAAATACGTAACAAAACGGTACATTACTTCCTTAGAACTTATGTAACAGTTAATAACTAGAGCTGACTGGCAGAGAACTAAAATGGTTAAATACGTAACAAAACGGTACATTACTTCCTTAGAACTTATGTAACAGTTAATAACTAGAGCTGACTGGCAGTGAACTAAGATGGTTAAATACGTAACAAAACGGTACATTACTTCCTTAGAACTTATGTAACAGTTAATAACTAGAGCTGACTGGCAGAGAACTAAGATGGTTAAGGGGGACCCCGAATGCCATTTAAACGTTATTTTAGTTATAAAGCTGATATCTCTGTAAAAAAGTGACCTAGAGCTCTAATTTTTTTATTTAAAAGAGTGACCTTTTATCTAGGCCCATACACAATGGATTTTTTTATTTTTAAGAAAAAAATTTATAATTTTTTAAAAAATAGTAGTTCTAAGTATAAAATTTTGAATACAAAAATATTTTTATTTTTGTTTTTAATACAAGTAAATCAAAAACCCTGAGTATGGACCTAGAATTTGGTCTTATGTATGAGCCCTGAACATTTGGTAAGGATATCTCAAATGGTTACCAAGATATTGGCTGTCAAAAATGAAAAACCCCAACTTTCGGAAAATGCAAAAAAACTAAAAAATTACCAACATAGTAAAGTTTACTTAAAACTAGTGAAGCCCAGCAGCAGAAGGGTTGCCTGGGTTTTCCTCTGCATCATACATATCTTCTAGCTTCCTCTTAGCAAGTGTTCTTTGTTGGCAGATTTCTTTTTCCAATTCCAACGCTGCCTTGTCAGATTGTCGGAAACGCTCAGAGTCTTCTCGTTTCATGGATTCTATACAATATTGGCCTACCTTCAATTCTAAATGCTCTAATAGTTTGCATTTACTCACGTAACCATCATTGAAGGACAAAACTGCCTCATATGTTCCAAATTTCATGATTTGCAGGGTTACAAATGTCCGTTTGGGAATCCGAGTCAAGATCAAATTGTTCAGTGATTCATTTGGATTCTGTGACTTGCCTGACAAACATTTCTTTAGTAAGTCTGGGTATGATAAACTCTGGAATATGGGTTTGATTTCCAACATGATTGGTTCTGGTAGATGGAAGTGCTTAGAATGGTCATTGTCTTCTATGGTCATAGAAACTCTATACTATATGAGTTGGTGAACAGGAATGTCATTTCCATGGAAACGAAATCATGTGTAACCTTTATAAATAAACATTTTTTTCGTTTATTTGCAAATAATTAACCCTATAGTGTCATATATCAGTGGAAAGAGGAGATTCTAAGGTTTAATTTATAATAAAAATCCCAAAAACGTAAAAAAAAACTTCGTTTAGGGTCCCCTTAAATACGTAACAAAACTGTACATTACTTCCTTACAACTTATTGTAACAGCTAATAACTAGATCTGACTGGCAGTGAACTAAGATGGTTAAATACGCAACAAAACGGTACATTACTTCTTTAGAAATTATGTAATAGCTAATAACTAGAGCTGACTGGCAGTGAACTAAGATGGTTAAATACGCAACAAAACGGTACATTACTTCCTTAGAACTTATGTAACAGCTAATAACTAGAGCTGACTGGCAGTGAACTAAGATGGTTAAATACGCAACAAAACGGTACATTACTTCCTTAGAACTTATTGTAACAGCTAATAACTAGAGCTGACTGGCAGTGAACTAAGATGGTTAAATACGCAACAAAACGGTACATTACTTCCTTAGAACTTATGTAACAGCTAATAACTAGAGCTGACTGGCAGTGAACTAAGATGGTTAAATACGCAACAAAACGGTACATTACTTCCTTAGAACTTATGTAACAGCTAATAACTAGAGCTGACTGACAGTGAACTAAGATGGTTAAATACGCAACAAAACGGTACATTACTTCCTTAGAACTGATGTAACAGTACTTATTAAAAATCATTTTTATACTAATTTCAAACTTTAAAAAAATATAATTAAATTTTTCGTAAAATGTTGTTTTTTTACGTTGACTTATTAGAATATGATTGTTTTAAATGAGAAGCAACTTCCAACTAGGCATAGTTCCGGTATATCTACAACGATATAAATACACCCAAACGCTTTTTGTAAGTACTTATTGCTTTACTTCAAACAATTTTTTTTATAAAACGTTATAGTTTTAGTTTCTACAAAAAATATAACAATAAAATTAACATAATTTAAATAATATTTCACAAAAAAAGAGTTTTAAATTCATTGAAGTTTATTTATTTATCCATTCTTAAGACGAAAATCGTCAAGATATGGATTTAGAAGAGTGTGATGAATGTAGATGAGCAAATATAGTCATTGTTACAAAAAAAGGAATCCTTAGAAAGTGTAATTAATAGCCCTTTGAGGAAAAGTCGTTGTGGGCTATCAGCTGACCTTTTCCAAAATTTGTTGACTCTGATTGGGGTCAAACTGAGAACTTTTAACTAATGAAGCTGGGTTTTAATCAACTACTCTAACAACCAACTGATTAAGGGGATTCTGGACACACATTTGGCCAAAAATGTCAAATTATTACATTTTTTGTTTTTTATTTATTTTTGCTCCCTGGACATTTCTCTACAAGAAAACATTAGGTTTTAGTGTTTTTGGACCTTATTTCCTAAAGAAAAATTAAATTTTCGTTAGGTACTACACGGGCGCCAGCGGCAACAAAGTTAGCTATTTGTTGCCCAGAGATGAATTCCCACTGAAAATAGGCCTATTTGAGGCCATTAGTGTATATAATACAGGATACCTAAAGATGTGTTCCAATTATCAAGAAACATCTGGCATCAAATTAGGAAAGTTTGGTTCTTTGATTGCCAAAAGGTAGGACAAATTCCGTCTTCGACAATCATCGGCCAGAAAAAAAGGAAAAAAACATCGCCTACAGGAAAAAATTAAAGCAAGCTCAGATGGAAGAAGAGGAGAGGATTAAAGAAAAAGAAGGACAGATGTATGGAGCTGGAGAGTTTTGAGGCATGTAATTTATGTGTTTGTTTATCTTGTTCTAAAATAATGTTACTTTCCACTCTAAGCAAAATAATCATAGTTTCTTATGTAAATGAAAAATTATTTTCAGTATACAGTAGGCCTATGGTAAAAAAGTATTGTTGTTAGTGATAATGGTAGAAAATTATTGTTTATTGAATTAAATTTATATAGGTTAGTTTATGTTTATTTTCTTCAGTTTGTTTCTTTAAAAAAACTAACAAAACTTTAAATGTCATTTTCCGAAAATCACATTTTACAGCGTTTTGTAAAGAATACATTTGAATAACTCAGGTAATAATCAAGATATCAAGCTGATATTTTTACCACATGTTCTTGATAATATAAAACAACTTTTTGTGTATAATTAAGTGTCTAGCATTAGTAGATTTTAAAATAAAAATTGTTTTATAATGTATGCTGATAAAAATTTTTAAAAACAAATTTTCAACCTGGTTAAAAAATAAAATATGCATGGTATAGTCAAACAAATACCCAAAAAGTAAGATAGTACCCATGGCTACAAAATGACACAAATTTGAAGGTTTTAGGTCAAATATTAGTCAAGTTATATCAATATTAAAAAAGTGTTACATTTTGCTGAATAAAAAATTATAAAATGGTACGTATGGTATTTATACGTCCTTCCACCACTTAATGTGGGGTTTCTGAACCCAATCAATGTTAAAAAAATACTAAAAGTCTTCTTTCATCAAAAACTAAAAAAAAAGGTATGTCTGAGTCCAGAATCCCCTTAACTACTCAATTAAAATGTCTATGATGATTTAATAAAGATAAGATATTAAATATTTAGATTTTATTGATCCGTATAGAACATGATTTAATGAAATACAAATCCACTGACTTGACAGCAAATGTATAATGTATGTGTAGGTGGGTGAGTGTGTGGGCCTTGAACTCCTTTTGGTGGGCTTGGACGAGAGGGTCGAACACTGGTAGGTGGGTAAGGGGAGGTCAACATGTTTAGTTTGGGTAAAACATTTGGAGGAGTAAATCTGGAAATGTAGTAGGTA